>PVLC010024270.1:0-18103 GCA_004027655.1 Graphiurus murinus
AGACTCTGTTGCAAGGCTAAAGTAGGATTTATTAGAAGCCAAAGAGAGAAAGCATCACACCAGAAAAGAATGTGGTGGAGTGAGACATTTTCTTATCTCTAGAGGACAGATGGTCTGGTCTGACATCACCAAGCTTAGTCAGTGACTACATGAGGGAATGCCAGAGCAGACGAGCTATCCTTGTAAATATAAGAAAACAAGACCTAAATATAAGAGTCAGGGGTCCAGGGAGTGGCAGTATCTCACTTGAACTCTCCGCAGCATTCTTTTCTGGTGTGGTGCTTTCTCTTTTCTGCTTCTAATAAATCTTACTTTAGCTTTGCAACTGAGTCTCTTGGCTCTTTATTTCTATTACTGAGCTGAGGAAAAGTATCCACTGTGAACACCAAACTATAACAGTTTGGTACCCTACACATGGGGCTTGACTCTTCTCGACAGTGGTCTGACACTACTGCAACCTGCAAAGTAAGTAATTGTCCCCAAGCAGGATCAAATTCTGGTAGATGATCATGAGTTCCAGGGCCACCAGGTTCTTTGTGATTGTGGATTCCCTCGGCAATGGTGTAGCTACCGCTGACCCTCCAGGGGAGGAGGATCATCTTTATAAACACTGTAGGGAAGACAGGAAGAGGCTCTGGACCTTTCCTGAGATTGTTAGAAGGTTAAGTGGAGACCAGTAAGTCACCTGGAACTTCTCACCCTTTGGGGGAGCAGTTCTTGTAGCCTATTGCCATACAAGCAGGATTAAGCCAGTATCACAGTTTATACTGAGGTTCCAGGGAAACCCATTCTTGTCTTGTGAGGCCCACAATGAGTACCCATCCATTCTTCCCCTGTCTAAAATGGGACACTTTAAAAAAATTCCTGAATGGCTGTCATTGCAGGGTCTTTGGCCCTGCCAGACAAAAATTGGAATAATCCTGAGAATGAAAAAGACAAGAGATTACAACAGGAAGGCAGGCCCTAGTGGCCACCATCCATCCATGGCTGCCACAAATATTTTGGGAATTGCTGTTTTAGCAATTGTAGACACCAACAATACCTGGAATATACATATACATGAGACCCCACTTAGACAGAGAGGGGGAACAGCAGGCACAGGCAAAGCACAAGTGCACTCTCTCTTTCATAGATGGCATCCCAGCTATTGACTCCAAATGACAGCACTATAGGAGTCATGACACCCATGGGAATGGGTGTCAGGCACCTGTAGAGGACCTCAGAGGACCTGTAGAAACAAGGCCTCTGGGAAAGAGCTATTACAAATCATAATCCAGAACATAGGCCTTTACCCCTGGTAATAATGCTGCCGATGCTTCAGTGCAAGCTTGGGCTCTCTGACTATCCCCAGAGACCTTATTGGTAGCACTGTGGTTACATAAGAAGCTAGGGCATGTAGACACCCCCACCATAGGACTCATAGCCCAACAGTGGGGATTGTCTCTTATCTGTGCTCAAGCACAGGATACTTTACAACAGTGTTTTGGGTGTACAGAACACCACCCATAGAAATGTAGGGTTCCTACAAACCTTGGATAAATTCCCTGAGGTACTCAAACATTACAGGAATGGCAGGTTGACTATATTGGGCCACTGCCAACAGACCAAGGATTCTGATACATCCAGATAGCTGTAGATACAGCTCCTGACTTGGGTGTGCTTATCCTGTGGTACAGGCCAGTGAGAAACATACTGTTACTGCCCTTGAACAACTCTTAGTGGTCTATGGTTGGCCCTTGGTAGTGGCAAGTGATAGAGGTACCCATTTTACAGACCAATAGGAACAGATCTGGTCTAAGGACAAAGACATACATCAGCAGTTGCATGTTTCCTACCTGCCCCAAGCAGCCAGACTCCTAAAAGAGAACAGGCAAGATGTTTGGGAGTGGCCCTCGCATGTGCAGGCTTCTCAGGAGACATGGGTTGCACTTCTGGAGCCATGAGGACTGGGACAGAAGGCCCAGTTACAACTGGACCCTTGAATAGCTGCCTGGCCCTGCCCAAAGCAGGTCACACATCCCCCATGGGTCAAAGACACAATTTTGAAAGGCACACAGGTCATAAGACCATATGGCCTCCTACCCAAGGTACTTTGATGTGGTACCATTGACCTGGTGCAGCCATCATTCCAGCCGCTGTTCTCATGCAAGACAAGCATATTGCCTATATCCTCCTGAAAGGGAAAGACTTACCTATGATGATCTCTCTCCCTCTGACCTGTCCTACCATCCAGGTTAACAGCAGGGTATAGCCTGCTTTAATGGGCACACACCTTTACAAGACTGAACAGCCTACCCATTGCTGGGTCTGCAATGAGTTCCCAGTGAAAATAGCCAAGGGTCTCCCACGGTGAATTGTCCTCACTACTTCAGACAACTGGACTTTCCTAAGAACCTAGAACCACAGCAGCCCAGAATGAGATGAGTGACACCACATAATAGAGGACTTATTGTACTAAGATGGTAATAACAGCTCTCCTCCTTATTGGGATCTAGTATTGAAAATGGGTGGGGTTAGTTAGAAGGGGAACGTGTATAGCTTGCAAGCATAGCATCTTTTTGTATAAAACAGGTGAACCAGTCTGACATAATTCTTGGAGCAACCATTCAGAATTATGTCAGAATGTCACTTGTTTACTGGATAGCAACTGGTGATAGGATGAGCAGAAACTAACAGGCAACGAGCCCACTAATTTTCTCCCAAATCTCTGGGTTTGTAGACATTATGGCTGGCAATACTTCCCTGCCTATTGGACAGAAAGGTGTACGTGGGGGAAGGCCATACATTCAGGGATGAATACTCCCAACTCTTCCCCATAAACCTAATAATTGTGACCCTGTATATCACTGTTGGTACCATGAACACCTGGCTGCATGGTGGTTCTAAATGTTAGCCTTGTTCATTCCAGGGGATGATACTGTAGATATAGAGCTACAGTTAGAAACCTTAGCCCAACATGTTACAGAAGTTTTAAATACATCCCATTTGTTTCTTTCCCTTTTAATGGATGAAGCCACCCAGATGTGAATGGTGGTTTTGCAGAACTGAATGGTATTAGATATGCTTGCTGCTGCCCGAGGTGGAACATGTGCTCTTCTTCATATACAGTGCTGTGTATACATTCCAGATAAACAACAGCAGGTATAGCAAGCCTTAGCAGAAATGGATATAGAGGTACAGGCTATTCAGGCCTTATGAAATGACCCAATTATAGCCTGGTAGAACTCAGTGGGCTCCTCCTGGAGATGGGTATTGACGATCCTCACTTATGTGGCTGGTGTAATAATAGTGACCTGTTTTATTGCTATTGCGGTCTTTGGGCCCAATGCAATGCTATCTGGGTCAAATCACACATCACCACCCTGTAAAGGTGGGAGTGTGGGACCCAGATAAAGTACAGGCCAGGGGTAAGAAAATGATCTTGCTCATCCCACACAGCCACAGATGTGCACTTAGTTATAAGCTGGGAAAAATGCAAACGCCTGCACATATCCATGCTGGTGTGGGCATGCATCATTTTGCCCAGAACACTATATAAGGAACAAGTCTGTAGAATAAAGCTGTCTTTGTTGCTCTCCTGATGGTGACTCTATGTGCTTTCTTCTCTCTGGGGAATCTCACTATTGCAACCATAGCTGGTCTCCAGTCCATGTGAATAAATGTGTGTCATTTAGTTATTATATACATTATGTGTAATATTACAATGTCATATTGTATTGTAATATGACAATGTAATTATAATATACATTATTGTGGTGCTTGTTATTTGTGATAAACTCTATAAATTTAAATTCAGTTGGAACACTGAATTAGAAAATGTTACATCATCACTTCTAGATGAAATGCAGGGTCAGGCTCCTGAGAATTCCAATCAAAGAACATTTTGTCAACTAATCAATACATAACCTTGTTCTATGTGTATTTATGTTTGAAGGCACCTTATTTAGTGTATATATTGACTCATTAACATTGAACTCATGGCCAATGGTGCTGCAACTCATGCCTGAATGAAGATTATCTAACATATGCATTTTCTCTATAGGACCTCCCTGCCTTTTGTGCTTGAGAAAACTAGGTAGTCTAGCAATATTCCTGGGGGCCATTTAAAGCAGGATATTATCATTAAAAGCAAAAAAGTAAAAAATGTGAAAAAATATGGCACTGAATACAAAAGGAACACTTGTTTACAATATGATAGCTGAAAAAAGAAGGCAGAGTCTCAGTTTGTTTGTTCTAAGCTAGAATTATTAAACACTCATATTCTGGATGACTCAAATTTTTGCTCTGCTCTGTACATGTCGGTGAGTGATTGTAAAAACATCATGAATAATGATTTTTTATTACAAATAAATTTTATCAAATGTGTAAATATAGAATCTGTGAACAGTTATGACCAACTCTTTCTGCATGTGAGTGTGTACATGCATATACATGTTACTAAACAAATATTTTCAATTAGAAATGTGTTTTACTTTCTTGCATAACTATGCCTGAGAAGAACCTTGAGTAACAATCTTCTAATTCTTTTGTTCACACTTTTCCTTTTTTCTTCTTAATTCTAGGCTTTATTACTCTTTACTCAACTTTATTGAATAACTCCATTTTTATTCATGACCACTCCTTCAATTAAGAAAATCAATGAGTTTTAACCTTATCTTTGTAAGGAACTATGGTCTAGACTACTGGTCAATTAAATTACAATTTCTTAGAATGGGTTTAGGTATCATTATTTTTTTTAAAAAAATACTGATTAAGAAGATGATTTTTAACAGGGAGCCAGATTTAGGAGCTAAGTTTAAATATAAGAACTGATACTGTATTACCTAAGTTAAGTTTCATAATATGTTATAGAGTTATTTTTTTATGTATAAAATCACATTATATCTCCTGCCTCATAAAATGTTGCAAAGTTTAAATAATATATAAAATGCTCAATCCAAGTGTAAACATTTAATAAATAAATGTAGCTCTTTTTCCCATATAGAAGGCTTGGTGTATCTTTTTTCTTCCTCTAAAGATGCATCTAATTTCAGCAACTCTTTTTAAAGTGAATGAACAGTAATATTACTGTCTTTACAAAATGACATGCATTTTATCCTAGAGTGATATGCAATCTTCACAGATGTTTGCAGCCTCAACTCCCACTCTACTCCTTCATTATTCTACACATGACTCAAGTTGAACTTACTATTATTCTACATAGAGGCCCCCACATAGTCCCATCTCTGAGTATTCAGCAAAAATATTTCTATTGCCTGGAATTGCCACTATTCTATTTCATTTCTGTAAAATTTCACTCGTACTTTAAGCAGAATTCAAAACCACTTCACCCAAATCCTGTTTCCTTTTTCTACTTCCTCAGCATTCATGCTGATCCTAATCCTAAAAGACACAATCTAGGTCATCTCCAACCTCAATGTTGAAACCCTGAGGATCAAAATTCCTAAAATTACAAATTAAGAGATTAAAATCCCTATAATTGAAATCCTGAAATTCGCAAACTTCAATTCAATTGAGAGGAGAAAAAAAAAAAGGGCTATATAAAAGAAATAGAATCTGAATTCTGGGGGAAAGATTCACATGTTTTCATTTACACTTGGGATATTTGCATCATGTTTGATGGAACAAAAACCTCGTAAAGCATTATTTTGTATGTGTGTGTATGTGTGTGTGTGTGCGTGTGTGAGAATGAGTGTGTATGAGTGTTGGTTGTGGCAGGTGTGAATTGGTCCAGAATATATTAGATTATTATACTGTGAGTATGAATGAACTAGGAAAAACCCACTTTCAATAGGAGTGTGCAGAGACCAAGGTCCTGGAAAGAACAAGTACAAAGGCAAATTAGTCTCTCTATATCTATCTCTATCATCTCTATTTCATTCTCTATCTGTAGCTCAGTCCCTGTCTCAGAGCCAGGATGGAGTTTTTATCTGATGCTTTCAACATCAGAACTCAAGACTTGCTGAACTTTGACTCCAGGGACTACATCAGTGACATTCACCTTCTGGTTCTCAGTCTGTCAGACTCAGAGTTACACCATTGGCTTCCCTGGGTTGGAGGTCTTCAGACATGGACTGACCCCATTACCAGTCTCTGAGAGTCTCCACCTCACACCTGGCCTGTTATGAAACTTCACAACCACCATAATCAGGAGCCATCATAACAGAAGCTAATTCCCCTAACCAATCACCGTCTCAAGGACTAACTCCATGCAATTGCCTATAATCTATTTCTCTACTATATTTATAATATGCCAAATTTCTTTTAAGATTTTTCTATTTTCCACTGTTTTAAATTATTTTTTAAATTTGCCATGCTATGCATTTCATCTCTGCATAATTTATAATACTAGAGGTATAGATTATGTAAATATTTTAGTGTTATAATTCATTTTGTGATTCTTTTACAAATTTGATTTCTTGAAAGTGTATTATTACAATGTTGATTTTGTGAGTAGAATTGGACTTGTATCAAAATGTTGAAACTTTCATAATAAATAAAGAGGTGACCTTTCTGTATATATACATTTGTGAAAGGTAAAGGTTCTTAATTTCTTGGCTATTTTGGTGACTTTGTATGTCATGTCAACTCAATGTGGTCTTTGGTAGAGTTCATCAAAAGACTTTGGTGGTCCATCATTATATTTCAGATGACTACAGTTATAAAGTTGGGGCACAAAATGATATCCAGAAAATAATCCCATTCACAATAACCTCAAAACAATAAAATACCCTGAAATAAATCTAACCAAGGAGGTCAAACACCTCTACAATGAAATTTATAAAACATTCAAGAAAGAAATTAAAGATATTAGAAGATGGAAAGATCTCCCATGTCTTGGATAGACAGAATAAATATGATCAAAATGATCATAATCTACCAAAAGTAGAGTCAATGCAATCCCTATCAAAATATGTGTCATTCTCAGAGCTATATAAGTCCTAAATTTCATATGGAAAAGCAAAAGACCCAGAATAGCCAAAGCTATTCTCAGCAATAAGAACCAGTCAGGAGTCATCACAATTCCTGACTTCAATTTATGCTACAGAGCTGTAGTATAAAAATGGCATGGTATTGGAACAAAAACAGAAACATATACCAATGAAACAGAAGATACAGAAACAAAACCATATAGTTATAGCCAATTGATTTTCAACAAAGGCACCAAAAACATACATTGGAGAAAAGACAGCCATTTCAACAAATAGTGTTGGGAAAAATAGTTATCTACTTGTAGAAAAATAGAATTAAATCCCTACCTCTCACCTGCATAAGATCAACTCAAGACAGATCAAATACCTGGAAAAATTAGACCAGAGACTTTGAAATGATTGCCTTTTTTAATTGTAAACTGATCCATGAAGTATTCTGTCATGTCATATTTTAATGTTCCTTAATTAACTTCTCTTTTAAAAATATAAGTAAGTTTCTTTCTTTCTTTCTTTCTTTCTTTCTTTCTTTCTTTCTTTCTTTCTTCTTTCTTTTTTTGGTGTGGTACTGGGGATTGGTGTGGTACTACACACCCAGACCTTTTTATTTTTATTTTTTGTTTTGAAGCAGTTTCACTAGGTGGCTGAAAATCTCACTAAGTTGCTGAGGCTGTCCTCAAACCTGTGATCCTCAATAAATGTCTCTCTAAAGATTTTCAATATTAGTTTTTCCAAAATTTTATTTTTGAGACTTTGACTATCCAATACTCTAAACTTTACAGATATTGATCTTTCGGAATTTCAACATTCAATATTATAGTATTTGAGGTTATATATTTTAAGGATATGGCCTACAGCCCTCACCATTTTATAATTCTCCAGAAAAACTAACTCACTCTCCACTGCATTCCAGCAGTGTCCCACGTTTCATTATAGCACTATCAATTCTTCTCATATATCGTTAATAAATTCAGAACTAGAATATACACTTATCAAGGGTGGAGACTTTATTTTTAGCTTTTTCTTTTATCCTGTATCTTTTAATATGACGAAGCAGAAAAAAATGACAGATTTTGTAATGGTAAATGTAACCACCCCAAGGCTGAAATGACTTGAGGTTAAATAAAATATATTCCTTTTCATTTTCTTTATCATTTTATTGTTTTTCATTTATAACCTAATCCTCAGTGTCTCTCTGCTATTAATTACTTTTCTAATGTCTCGTCAATATTTCCTTCAAGGACTTTCATCATTTTTACACTTGGTTTAGTCAGTTTATACTTCTTAGAACTTTCAAACTTAAATAAGGTAATGCATGTTTAAGAAACCTAAACTATGTACTTAACAAATAAATGTTCAGAGGAAGCTTTAGTGATTATTTTATCAACCCTACGAGGTCACAAGTGCATTTAGCATTACATAAGATGATTTTCTTTCATAAAGATTATAAAAACAATACTAAATTCCTAAAATTATCACCTGCTTGTCCATCCAACATATATGTTAGCATTTATATTTTAATGGGATATTTTATAGAATCACTGGATATTTGCACTTTCGTTTATTGAAGTTACCATATAAAAATAAAGTCCAAATGTACTTTAAGAAAATATATATGAGACTTTTATATATTATTATGCTTCAGGTAAGTTTTCTTCTCTATTACTATGCGTTAAACATTTTAATTTTTTAAATTAAATAGCACAGCTCAAAAAGTTTATGTAGCATACTAAACAACAAAATCAATAACTACAAAAAATAAAAATCATAAAATAATATGAAAACATATAGTGGTCAAGAATGGCTCAAAAACAATGGATTGTGGTAGATAACTAAGAGGAATATTTCAATAGCAATCATGGGAGAGGGTAATCTTTGCCTTTGGCCATCATTCTCTAAAGACCAATAGTCATATCAAGTAACTCTGTTCTGAAAATTAATTAATTTAAATGTTCCTGGGAGACAGTTCAAACATCAAAAACAGATGGTCAATGGGAGCATTAATTTTTTTTCCTAATGACAAATTGATTAATTAATGACAATAACAACTTCAGTAAAACCACAGTGACAATAATAATAGCTGCTCTCATTGAGCATTCTCCCTGTCCTTGGTTCATTGGCTAAGGGTTAGCAGTTATCTTATTTAATCCATAAAAATCTATGATATCATATCATTACTAAAAATTAATAATAAAATTACATTATTCCAAATTTCCAGGTGAGGAAATTTAGAAATAAGAGAATTTTTTCTTTCTGAGTAAAAAAAAAAGCAGAAAATATTTCAACCTAAGTTACCAGACCCTAGACCCTTTCCACTTACCTACTTCTAATACATATGTGCAAATTATCAATCAGGAAGAAATTAATCGTTGAAAGAGCAAATTTCCACAAAACATTTCACTATATTGTATATGTTCTTATGTACCTATAATTAGTCTGAAATACATTCTTATCAAGTGAACAGAAAATGAATAATTAAGAAATGTAATAAAATTGTTGAACACAAATATGATAAAAAATAAAGCAAAAGAAAGGGAAAATAGTGTTTTCTGTATATAAAAATATAAGTAAAAATATTTCTATTCAGTTATCAATGTTCAACACCAGAGTTTTTCCAAATATGGCTTTAAAAAGCCCTCTGATTATGAAGTTTTATTTACATGTACCAAATTGGAATCATTAAAAATCAATATTAGATTGTACATTTTTACTAAGCAGTTCAGTTTTTACCATTTGCTTTTCTACGCAGGTTCCCCTTAATTCTCAGAAACAAGTAATATTTACTATGAAATTCATACTTGACCTTTTATTTAATAGTGTGCCTTGGAAAAACTGTTGGCAATTCCAAAATGTTCAATTCATTTCTAATTTGGCAATTAAAAAGAATCTACTATGATATAAAATTTTCTTGTGGTTATCTGGTATGGTACAAAAAAACCAATATTTAAATCAGAAATCTTTTGCTTAAGACATATAACTCTGCTTCCTATCAGGTACATGACACTAAGCAAATTAATATATGATTCTGAAACTCAATTTTCTAATATTTAAAGCGATAATAAGATATTAACCTTAACATATTCCTATTTAGAGGATCATAGACGTAATGTGTATGTATTAACGCTTGGTAAGCTTAAAGTTTATTTATTTATTTATTTATTTACTTATTTATTGCAGTACTGGGGATTGAACCCAGGAGCATTCTACCTCCAAGATACACCTCCAGGCCTATATTTTATTCTTTATTTTGAAACAGGGTCTCACTAAGTTGCAGAGGGCCTCACTAAGCAGCTGAGGCTTGCGGCCAACTTGTGATCCTCCTCTCTCAGCCTCCCAAGTACTGGGATTATAAGTGTGTGCCACCACGCCTGATTTAAAGTGTTTTTAAATACTAGTTACTAATGAATGGATTGTGTTTGGGAGATAGGTTTACCTTGACATGGACATAATCTTACTTTGATAATAGCAACATAGTAGGGTTTTATCCTTTTAGTCAGTTATCTAACAAGACTAAAGTTTCATTTTCCTCCCCAGAAAAATGATTTCTTTCCAAAATAAAATTTCTTCTATTTCAAATGAACAGAATATATCCAAAGGGAAAAGGGGATTAGGGAACTTAGTATACTTTAAAAAAATTCACCAATATTTGACTTCAAAGAAATGTCTGAGTTGAGGTATAGACAAGAGAAATGAGGAAAAAGAAAAGTCTCTAGTTTTTATGTCATATGAGAAAAAAAAAAAAAAAAAAAGAGGCATGCCATTTCTCCTTAGCTGCCAAGAGCAGATCTTACACTGCCTACAACTTTTGGTATCCTCTGAAGTCACTAAGAGATCTGTATTAGGAGTCATTAAAGGGGAAGGCAAAGATTAGTATGTGACTTTTTGTCTCTTCCTTTTCCAAATTTTGTGTACAGATAATGAAAGTCCATTATAAAGTGGGGGACAAGAGACATGATTTACATCCAAATTACACTTGCCTGCATTGTCATAAAAGATGTAGCAATTCAGCTACATTCTGTTGCAATGACTGACAATAATTTTTCTTTATCACATTCCCTTCGATGCTCATTAGAAGCAATAATAGATGGTCACAATAACTTTCCTTTTCATTGTTTCATCACTTTGGTAGGGAAGTCTGAGTCCTTGCATATTTTTTGATAACACGCTTTTCCTTCTTCTGATCCATCTTTGTCCCTTCTTTTAGAAATGCATGAGTATAATTTCTTCATCATTCATTCTGCTGAATATGATTTCAATTATCATGTCAATAGTAATATATGAATTCTTTCATCCTTAAAAGAAATGCTTGTTTCAGCAACACATTTTCCCCTAGAAGTTTAATATTAATGAAAGAACTTGAGTATTTTCCACACCAAGCTGACAGTTTGTGTCACAGATTTCTATGTCAAATTTTCAAGAAATATAGCACTGGGAGACAGCAGCACATAGCCCTGGGCAATAATAAGTCATAAATGGGCAGCAACAACGTTGGGCTAAAGAGTCCATCACTGTTGTGCTTTGACAAAGCATGACCTTTCTTTCTTTTGTATCTTGTTATCAGTTTTTGAAATAAAGCAAATATTGACCAGCAATAAAATCAGTAATAGATAATCTCATCTCCATTCACACATGCTTTTGGAAAGCTATGAAACAATGATAGAAAACAATCCACATTTCCACTTTCCTCTGTCACCTAGATTGTCTTATTTTCTGTGCATAAAAACAAGTACTTGCATCATTATAAAGTGGTTCAGCAACAAATGGTTGGTCAGGTGTAAAAAATAAGGTAATAACTTCTCTTAATTTCAACCACTTTATTTTCCGCATTTCAATTTATTATCATACTAATGAACACTCAATTAAATAAGACCACCTCATTGTTTCATGTGTTTCTGAATAGTTGACCTACAGTATGGGAAGTTTTAAAATCGTTCAGTTTATTGAATCCAGAACTTTAATTTCATTGTTAAATTGAGTTCATCATAAAATTTTTGCTTTTATACTGAATTCCATGAATCATGTATTCATTATGTTTCTAAAAGATTATGTAAAAATACTTCAGAGGAGGTTGCTGTATTTTCCTTTCTCGATTCCTTCTTTATCACATACTTGAATCAACAATGATCTAATTTTCATAATCTACTTCCCAAATATCACATCCTCTGATGTTGATACATTGCCATTCTCTCAGTGAATACGATTTTCCTCTCCTGTTCATTGCACTAATCATTTTGATTTTTGATAGGAGCACTTGTTTGAGTGGAAAGTGAGGTTTTACTTGTCAAAACCATTTAACAAAAAAATAAGATTACTTCCATGAATGGATTTACTACACCAAGCTTTGATTTTCCATTATCTTTTCATGATGTTGCCACAGCTTTAACTACTTAATAGCTTGTGTTTTTTACTTGTTTGTTTCTTTTTTTTTGTTTTGCTTTTAGACTATGATGAACCTGAGAAGTTGGCACCTAGATACCATAACTACAAGAGGCTTGGATCCTGCAAACTCTGCATCAAATAAAACTGAGTTTCATATAATACTAATTATTACCTACATGATAGCTTCCTGTTTCTTTTGGAATGATTAAAGTGGGTAGAATAGGAGATTAAATAACTTTAAATTGAGATTTCCTGCCACAGCCCTAGAATGCAGGATATTCTGACCTTTGTAAGCAAAAGTTTAATATTAAATAGATCTGGGAATTTATATACTGGATATACTCCAATATATACAGATATAAATACTTCTGTAGACTTGTAGGATCTACCTACCTAATATTTGCCTAAATTCATTCTTATTTCACTTCAACAAAGAGAGTATTCAAACTAGTTCATGAACGTAAGATCAATTATAGTAAAGTTAACTTTAATTGTTCATGAGACAACATTGATACATTTTAATGACCCTTTAGGAAATATGAAATATATCAAAATAGGCTTTTAAAAACTGTTGTAGCATGTGAATTTTAGCAGCTAATGGATTTGCCAAAAAAATCCATATTTAAAATTTATCCTTATGCAATTGAATTGGAGAGAATGAAGATAAAACTTATTTACTAAACATGCTAAGCATTCATATTTTTGATTTCATGAGAATTATTATTAGGGCTATAAATTCTTAATTTCCCTACTCTAAGCATATTTTTTAATCATTTTGATTTTGATAACTATAAATTACATTCAGATAATTTACCTATCCAAATATAAAAGCAGTTAGGTCCCCACAGAATCTTTACCTCAATTAAGAAGTAGAAGACCTATCAGGTTATGTTTTTTCCCTTTGGAAATATCTGCCAAAAATAGTGATTCATCTGTGTTCTTAGTACACTTTTCTGTCAAACTCTTCATAGTTGTCCATGAGATAACTAGGATAATCTGGTTGGATTAAAATCTAATATATATATATATATATATATATATATATATATATATGCATGAAAGAGAAGGATGAAATATTTTGCATATAGCATAAGGAAATAGTTGGCAGTGAAATCTAGAATAAATCAACATACTTCTCATTTCTAAGATTTTGACACTAAAATTAGAAAATATCTAAGGTGTTTGAAATGTGATAGAAATAATATTAGAATGGAGATGGCCCCCACTTAAAATATTTTACACTAATAATTTTCAACCTTATGATAGTAGAAAAGTGAACCCATACAACCATACAGTTTTCAATAAATGAGATATTCAACACTTCATTATAAAATAAACTTCATGTTAGATAATTTTTCCTGCCTGTAGGTTAATGGGTTTGGAGTACTTTGAGATGAGGTAGAATAGGCTAAACTGTAAAGCTTAGTATATTAGGTAGGTTAAATAAACATTTGACTTATGATATTTTCAACTTACA
The DNA here is from genome assembly GCA_004027655.1 of Graphiurus murinus. Lineage (NCBI taxonomy): Eukaryota > Metazoa > Chordata > Mammalia > Rodentia > Gliridae > Graphiurus > Graphiurus murinus. Next base: position 13,786 of record PVLC010024270.1, read on the forward strand.
ATGCATTTATTGGTACATAACTCTATTGTGAGACAAGGAGCCATCTGTAGTTTCTGAGCTAGGAGGAAAAGAATGACACAATATTTTTAGAAAGATGATTGCTAGACTCCTCAATGGTAAGTATTATAGACAGATAACACAGAAAAAGAATATAGCAATTTTCTACCCTCATTCTAAATATTCAAGAAAACACAAGTTGTTTATATATATTTTGACAATTTTTTTTATTTTGCACTTTTATATTCTGCTATATTTCATCAAACATATCATTACATTAAAAGCACATTGGAGTTCATTGTGAGTACAGCACTTTCTAGATTAGATCAATGCTGAATCCAAATATAGCAAAAATCAACTAAACCTGGGCATTGATTTGACATCAGCCTCAGCTTTTGATACTTTTTTTTCTATGATCTGCCTACTTCTAAAAATTCTACTCTTTAATCATCATAAGAGAACATGGGTTGGAAAAACTCATTCAGATTTAAGAAACATTAGATTTTAGGTGTCATATTGGCAAAATAAGTACCAAGATTTACTGTTAATGATTATGTCTATATGTGAATACTATCATCATTTTTTTCATACTTGAGAAATAATATAGCTCCAATTGGGAAAATGAATGATTTTTTAATAGATTTTCTCATTTCAAAGCTTAAATGAGACAAGGACAAAAGAAACCATTATTGAAAAATTATTGATAAAATAACAGAAAAATATTTTCTCATATTGAGAAAATAGTTTAGTATTGAGTCCATTGTAATTCAACATGTATCATGTTCATTTATTTAGTGAATCATGTTTTAGTAATCCTAATACCTAAAAGTTTTCTAATAATTCAAAGCTGTTTCTAAGCAATAAATAATTAATTTACTTATCACCATGTGCATAGTTTTTTTTTAATTCCCACTAGATCAACAAAGAAACCAAAACATTAAGAGTAGCAGAATGATGGTTAGAATTTATGTATGTGTATGTGTAATTTTTTTAACTCCTTATACCAGAAGTAAAACAGTAGAGACTATACTTCAGTACATGAACTGTTTTAAAATTAGGCAAGAAAAATAATATTTTCATACTCGGTTGGTAATATCTGAGTAGTATTTAGAAGGACCAGTAGAAACTTGCATGATTGTGCCTCTGACCATGACTTGCTTTTTTAAAAATTTCCTTTAAATGACAAACACAATATCAATATTATCTCAAATAAATAAGTTTCACAATAATAAAAGAAAAATATTTATTTTACTCATGAATTTATATAATACATTGTTTAAAATATTGAAATTTGAGCACTGTTGAATCTCAAAAAGCTTTCATTTATCCACTGCATTAAAACTTGTATAATGAGAGAAAAACAGATACAAATATTTTACAGAAAGCTAAATATTTTAATAAATTTTGCATTTCCTGGAATCTAAAAAGCTAAGTTAGAAGATCTTCGGGATAAATAGAATCTCTATCCATGTTCTTATTTTAATCCTGATCTTTCATAAAGCACATATCAAGTCAATGCTTCTCAATCCATTCTAGAAGTTTTTCATTATTTGCAATAAGTGAGCTGACTAGTGAATCTTGCTTAACTCATTATTGAAGACAAAAAGGTAAATTATAGATGTAATTATGTGAAGGATCTATAAATGTGCCAGATTCATCATTACCTATGCATTGTTCTTGACCAAGGAAACAAATTACAAGATATTTCTATTCTCCAAGTCTTTATTTTTTAGCTCTCTGGCCATGTGATATACACTTGAAACATACAACTGACTATGTGTGCATTCTGTAGATGAATGTGGGAGCACTGCCAGGTCTTGCAGAAGCAGTACCCATCACTATGTTTCTGGTCAATTCTGGAACTGTGCAGTGTGTAAGGCCCTACTGTATGTATGTATGTATGTATGTATGTAGTATGTATGTATGTATGTATGTATGCATGTATTTGTTTTATGCAGTACTAGTTAGGAAGACTAATGCTATGGTATCCCTATTTTTGTCTACAAATTTCCATAGTTCTGTCACAAGGATGATTTCTTAAAAATTAACAACAATTTCAGCACTGATACCAACCAATTAGAGCAAACATAAGACTTTCCACCACACTGGCAAACCAAGAGAATATTAATAAAGTATCATAGCCATGCAAGTTCCTCCTTGTGTGAGCAACTGGGAATTGCAGGTAAGAAAATATTGAAAGCAAACATATATTCCTCGATTTTCTCTCCAAAATAAAGTTTCACTGTAAGAAAACCGCAGAAAGCAACAACAAGAAACAAGGTCTTTTTCTGGAAATAAATAACCCAATGTTTTTACCAATCACATAATTCACAGAGGTGATACAGGACACATATTTTCATAGCCATTACAGATGTGTGTCTTTTTTTTTTTTTTTTCCTCTTGCAAAATAATGAATTTAGCCCTTGAGTCGGATTCTCTGACCTGGTTACTATAACCATATGTGGATTGGATGTAGTGAAGCAGTAGAACCTATATTTAGCATGCATGATACTGGGTTCAATCTCCATCCCCATATATGGGATGCACATTTTTGTTCTCCATTTCCTTGAAAATATCATGTATTTAAAACATAAGCTAACACCACTTAAATAGGCAATTTATAGATGTAATTTTCAGTGAAATCAGCAAAAGTTGGCACCAGGGTGTCAACTTACAGTTAATATGTCTTTGGCTCTCTCTGGAGCACTCACCAGCCCTCTAGGGATGTGATAAATTCAAAACAAATAACACAATAAAAAATGGGCAAGTGAACTAAATAGACACTTTACAAAAGAAGAAATACAAATGGCCAATAACTGTATGGAAAAACGTTCAACATCATTAGCAATAAGAGAGATGCAAATCAAAATTACCCTGAGATTTCACCTAATCCAATTAGAATGGCAATCATTAAAACACAAACAACAATAAATGCTGGTGAGGGTGTGGAGAAGTGGGAACTCTATTATATTGTTGTTGCACTGCAAATTAGTGCAAACACTTTGGAAAACAGTGTAGAAGATCCTCAGATGAATAGGAATGAACATACCATATGATCCAGCAACACAACTTCTGGGTATATACCCAAAAGAATGGAAACCAAACTATAAGACCAATGCATGTGTATCTATGTCAATAGCCACACAATTCACAACTGCCAACCTATGGAACCAGCCAAGATGTTTATCAACAATGAATGGATTGCAAAACTATGGGATTTGCACACAATAGAATTTTACTCAGCCATAAAGAACACAATCATGTCATTTGCAGGGAAATGGATGGAACTGGAGAACATTATGGTAAGAGAGATTAGTCAGTCACAAAATGTAAAAAATTGATGTTCTCCCTAATATGTGGAAGATAGGGAGAAAAATGGGTCATTGGAGAGAGACTAGACTAAGAAGGAGAAACCTTAGATGAACAAAGAAGGTGATCTCATTGAAGGTGATGGGAGGGGGGAGAGAGAAAACTCCCTAATGCTCATGATGTACATTCACAAACATATCAAAGTCAATCACTAAGCTAAATTTGAGAAGGAGGAAGGTGGGGTGGCATTTGGGGAAGGCCTAAATGATGAATGTATGCATGTATGCCTCTACCAGCTTGTGCTTCGTTAAGATGTATGATTACAATGCACCAGGAAAAAAATTAAAAATACAAATAAACTATTAAACAGCAACTCTGAAAGTTAATAGAACCCCAACTCACTGTTGAACATGTGGTTGACAACACAGTATCCAGGTGGTGTGCTTTAAGTAAGGATTAAGTTGTTTTGCTGAAGCATTATTCAAAATTTTAGGAATGCTTTTAAAAATAACCATACTCTAAATCTATTGTTTTTATTTTAAAACTATATTTCATACAGTTGAACTATGTGTATTTGAGCTGTATGTATTTCAAAGCTAATTTCAATATAATGTATCAATTTTATTCTAAATTAATCTTTATGAAATGAGATATATGTTTGATGCATAGAAACATTTTTACATATTAATTTCTAACCTTTCTTGAAGTTCTATAGTGATACTCTATGCATTCCTGGATGGATTACAGGATTGGTAACTTCATGCAAATTTTCATCTTCCCATGTTGCCATATAAATGTCATCAAAGTTCCCAGTCATCTCTATTCTAACAGAGGCTACAGTTGTTGGAGCTTACTTTTTTATTCATAAGTCTACACTTGAAATTACACATATTTCTGACCTATTGGGAAGGTTAAGGACTAAATCAAAATGCAGGTGTTATTTGTACCATACTTACATCAATATATATATCTCTATAACACTTATTACATTTATTTTCAGTTTTCAGTCATT
>PVLC010024271.1:0-24829 GCA_004027655.1 Graphiurus murinus
TTTTTTTTTTTTTTGTGGTACTGGGGATTGAACCCAGGGGCATTCCTCCAGGCTACACCCCAGTCCTATTTTTTATTCTTTATTTTGAAACAGGGTCTCACTAAGTTGCGGAGGGCATCACTAAGTAGCTGAGGCTAGCCATGAACCTGAGTCCTCCAGTCTCAGCCTCCCAAGTACTGGAATTACAAGTGTGCGCCACCACACCTGGCTCAAGTTCATTTTTTAAAATCACTATACTATATTGGCTCAGCTGGTTTATCTTCAACATTTCCATTCCATCATGTATGATTTAATCAACAGTCACTTCTATATATTTGGAAATCATAGAGGATTTTAATTTTCTTTTTTCAGAGAATAGAACAACTTTACCGGATTGAAACACACTCAAGACAAAGGAGCCCAGGAAGCAAAACTCATTGGCAAAATAGAGAAAGTTTTCATGGAGTTGCTACGAGTCAGAAACTTTTTAATGAATCCAGTTGTATTGTTTACCAAGTTAAGATCCTCTCAGATGTCAGGAGATAGATACCTAGATGTCAACTCATAAAATACAGCTCTGGTGTAATAGCGAAATATGAGAGGCTGGAATCCCTCTGTGCTAAGAGATAATGAAGGAGGCCAGAGATAAGTTGGAAGAAATACTGGCTACCAACAGGGATAGCAATTGTTTTTTGTTAAATCAAATATTTATGAGACTGGGATTTTACTACCCATGGTTTAACAATTCAAGGAAAAAATAATTTTCTAGAGATGTCCAGGGTGTTGGAGTAATTCAGATAACTGTACCTTGTATAAAAATAATTAATTAGTAGAATTTGGAATGCATGCAAATTATAATAGGAGAAGAAGATATTTTGTAATGTTAAGGCATAACGGTGTAACATGTTGGAAGGACTAAAATATATCCTGTTGTCATAGACACCATTCCATCCTTTGTCAATACAGAACATTTGGTTTTGATTTTGGATTTAAATAACATTTACTGAATGCCCACCATATGTCAGATATGTTTATATTGGATTTGATCATTTTAATAATCATAAAACCCATTAAGGTACATATGATTATTTCATTCTATAGATATGGAAGCTGATATTCAGGGAAGTTAAATGGTTCTCAAAGACATGGAATTAGGAAGGTGGAAGGTGAGTGTGGTATGACCAAAATTCATGATCTTTCCTTTTCAGCATTCTATCATTCAGGCATTCCTATCACATAATTGCTGGCTCAAAAGGGGGTCATGGTAACTTGGCATGAGGTTAACTATCTTGGTGGAGCAAAACAAGTGGTGCATTATTTTGAGTCAGGATGGAATAAAGGAAGTCAAAATTATCCATCAACTATGCCACTGATTCATCACTGGAAAAATATTCTTCATTACCTTTAGTAGGAAATAAACCAAAGTCTGTGTGAGTCACTCCTGTGATCCACCCTCTCATTTTACAGGTTAGAATCCTGGAGTCCATAAGGGGAAGTTATTTATCCAAGGGTGTCATGTGATGATCAGAGTTTATTTACTTGCATTCTAGCTCTTTGTAACACAATCTCGAATCTGTTCTCCAGAACTACATGAGAAAACACTAATACTCCTTCTGCATTACAGTCCTTTAAATATTTGGTGACAGTGCTCCTGTGACCCAAGTCTCCTCTTCTTCAGGCTAAGCAGCATTTCATTGTTCAAGCATTCCCATCATGGCAGTTTCAAGACTCTCCATTGTGTTTGTTTGGTGTTTTCTAGAAGTTCATCATATTGTCCATTTCACTCTCAAACGTGGGTATCCTGAAATGAATGTTGTTGCCTCAGATTATATCAGTAAATGAGTTAATTAAGGAGAGCAGATATATTCTTGTAACACTTACAATTTGGGTTGAGTTTTGTAAGCAGTTAGGTGTTATCAAAATTTCAAATTATAATACTTGGTTTTAGGATGATGGAATCATGAAGGTGGCAAATTGATATGAAATGGAATGTCTGTTCTTCCTACTTCAAATTTATGAAAATATTGGATAAAATATAACAAAATACTTTTTTCAATCCAAAACTGCAGAAGAAACCCAGAAGAACAGAAAATACTCAAGGGTCACATGATCAAAGTCAGAGAAGTTAGTAGACCTAAAGCTGAAAAAGCTTGCAATGTCACTTTAACATCATATAGAACTTAAAGTCTAGGGACTGGGGATTGGATTCTTCCAAGTTGGCATCAGGAGGCTAGTTAGGACTCGGTCCTCGAGCTCATGCTATAGATGAACTACTTGCTTAAGGGCAGGAGCCATGAAGATCTGTTCATTTTTGAGATAAAGAACAGGAAAACCCGGCTGCTCTTTCCTGGGAACTAGCAATGATATTTGTAACCCATCTGAGGTTGTGCCTAATACATACATCACCAATGATAAATCAGTATGCAGTTCTGCACCACACCAGCTATAAGATAGGACCTCAAAGTAGTCATGTAGTACAGATACTAAGACAAAAAACATAAAAAATAGTCTAAAACCATTGAGGACCATAGTGTCTATCAGAGGCAGATATAATACATACTATGGAGACATTTCCAGAGCAACAAGTCCCCTCAGTTGCTGTTGAAGACAACCTCACCATCAATCCTAGGACTTGGGAGGCTGAGGCAGGAGGATTGCAAGTTCAAGGCCAGCCTGAGCAACTCAGCAAGACCCTGTCTCAAAATAAAAAAAATATAAGGGCTGGGGTGTAGCTTAGTGGTAAAGTACCCCTGGGTTCAACTAGTACTACAAAAAAAAAGAAAAGACCTCATGATCAAATATTAAATATCACACAAATATCAAATATTAAATATCAAATATTAAATATCAAATATTAAATATCAAATATTAAATATCACACAAATTTCCATGAGAGAAATCAGAAGGCAAAACAAACATCAGCAAATGAACTGAACATTCACCTCAAGAAATAGAAATAGCAGAATTTAAAAGATATGCTAAAATAAATATATAAAATCATCAAAGAGAAAAATGATTAAAGGAATAGAAGCTAAGGCACTAACAGGATAATTTGAATAGTCACAGGTAGGTCTGAAACAACCACATTTAAATTCTAGAAATTAAAAAAGGCCATTCAAAAGTCACTTGGTTAACTGATGAAAAAGAAATAATGACTTAGAAGATGAATGGAAGCCAGAGATTTCATAATCTGTAGAAGTAACAGATGAAGATAATAGAGGAGGTAGGATAGAGGCAGTTTGGAAGGAAATAATGGCTAGGAATTTTCATTTTCCAGAATTAAGTATATGGATCTACAAACTGAAAGGACACACAGGTCTGGATCAGGATAGATAGACAGAGAGCTAGCTAGCTAACTAGCTAGACAGATTCAGTAAATGCACATTGAGCACTCGTTATATGCCAGATACTGATGCTGAACCAATTAGATGAAAACTTTTTTTTTTAGAGACAAAGATAGAAGTTTATTTAAGAAAGTGGAAAATACACATTCAAGGGAAAATAGGGGAATCTCAAGAGGGAGAGAGTGACTTTGGGGTCTTTATAGGTTTTATTTTATACGAGACTCCTATGAAGGGGTGGGTAGTGGTGCATAGCATGGGTGGAGATCTGAACTTCCTCAGAATCCTCAGGTTCATGTCATCATAAATGAAAACTTTTGATCTCATAGAGCTTGCATTCTTGTTGAGGGTGGGGGGGTGGACAATAAACAAAATTGGCTAGAAAAGTAAAGCAGGAATCAGGAGAAGTATTTCTACCTTCTGCCATCTGGGATTTGCACAGTCGCTCTGCCCCTGTGCTTTTGCTGTGGTTTAAAGTAGAGATCTGCTCTTGTTCAGATTTGCCTAGCTTGTAGTATGATGTATCATGGTTTCTGAAACAATCTGTGTGTCCAATAATAATCATATGAATATATTAGTTAATTTTTCCACCATCTTTTAAAATTTCTTTTGGTGGTACAGGGAATTGAACTCTGGGGCATTCTACTTCCAAGAAATGCTTCCAGTTTTTATTTTTTTTTGTTTTGAAACAGGGTCTCATTAGGTTGTTGAGAGTCACTAAGTTGCTGAGGTGGGTCTCGAATCTGTCTCAGCCTCCCAAGTGTTGGGATTATAGGCATGCACCACTACTCTGGGTTTTCCACCATCTTCATTAGTATCAAGTTTATGCTCTGGTTAGTCTGAATCATATTGTTTTTAAGGGCTTACTCTTCTTGGGAAGAAGTAACCAAGAACTCTAGTATCTGCCTACAGTCCTGCCTGTAGACTTGTTCTCATTTTGTGCCTGTCCACTTACCTATGTCTTTACTGCCAATACCTAAATCTTGTCCTCATGGCCTCCTATTTAAACTCTTGCCCCATAATTGATCTTCTTCTCTTGAGGAGTTTCTCTCCCCTCTAATTCATTATCTACACTGGCAGTCAGAAAGATTTTTACAAACTATGTTTGAGTATTTCATTTTCCTGTTTGAAATCCATCAATGACCACTATAGCTTTCTTGAACTGTGTAAGATGTTGTATGGTCTGGCTCCTCCTTGCCTCCCCAGTCTCCCTTCTCTCTCTGTCTCTCTTCCTACCCTATGTGCCATCCATATCAAATGTATGGATGGCCCCTTGAATAGTTATATGCCTTCAACATACTTCTATCCATTTATTCTGCTAAATTTGTATGTATGACCAACTTTTTACTTATTAATTCTAATTTATGACTGCCAAACAAATATATATTAATTTTGAAATTCAGCTGACTCTCATTCTTGTAGCAGAATTAATTTCCATTTGTTTAGACCCCATGTACTGAATCATATCTTTTCTCTTCTCCTCCTCATTCTTCCCCTCCTCCTTTTTTGTAGTCCTAGGGATTGAACCCAGGAGAATATTACCTCTTATTTATACCCCAGCTTGACTTTATTTTTGACTTTGAAACAGGTTTTCAAATCTCCCTAAGTTTCTGAGGGTCTTGATAAGTTGCTGAGGCTGGCCTTGAACTTGCAATCCTCCTGTCCACTCTCCCAAGTACTGGGATTTTAGGCATGTGCCACCATGCCTGCACATGCCTGGCCTTAATCATTCTTCCTTCTGCTCTTGGGAATAGATGCTATTTCTTATTTTTCTCTATTTCCTTCCACTCTTCCTTTACTCAAATACCTGCCCCATATCTCAAATCCAGTAAGTGTTTTCTGAAAGGGGATTAGATAAAGGAATGATGGTTAGCATGAAGAAGCTGTCTATTTTAAAACAGAGATTGACTCTGTCTAACCATGGAACTTAGTTTGCTACTCTTTAGACATGAAGAGCTAATCAAAGTGAGGAATTTTTTTATTTGAGGCACTATTCCAAGTCCCAAAACCATGCCATTCTTCACTCTGACATTATGAGAGGCCTTCAGCCACTTGGGGATCTTGAAAATTCCCCTTAAAGGCAAAAAATGACCACATTGGCTTTAACCACAGAAGCAATTAACTCTCCAGCAGTGCAAAAAACAGCTTTGGAGCTCTATCGATGCATAGATTTTATAGAGCTGTGATATTTGAAGACAAATGGCTGTGTCTATAATTCAGACTGCTGAGGAATTGGCAAGTGTGATTTGATGATGGAAGACTTGGAGAAAGGGTGAGGGAGTGGGATTGGTCTAGATGATAGCCTCTATGATCTTGGTGCCCTCTTCCTATTCACTGATTTCCCAGTTAAATAAAACTTCTCATTCAGCCAGTTCCAGTACAAGTTATTGATACCCTGCTGGAGGCAGTAAAGATGACCTACAGATGAAACTGTGGGGATAGATGATTTTGCTTTGTTTTTCTATTCAATATAACAAAGTGATGAAGAAGAGGTTCTCTCTTTCTCTTTTATTTATTTTATTTTTTTTTTCAGAATGGTTTCATTATCTAACCAAACACATAGAGTAAGCATCAGTCAGAATTATTAGGATCCTTAATTTGGGACTAGGTTTGAGTTATGACTCCACTCCATTTAATGTTTTATCTCACTTAATCCTCACAAAAAAGCTTGTAAGATATGGTGATTCCCCATTCTAGAGAAAGGTAAAATGAACCTTAGAAAAGTTAATTGACTTGTGGATTGTGCTATAAACATGGTATGCATGTATCACTACAGTATTCTGACCTTAGTTCTTTAGAAAAGATACTGAGGAGTGGAATATCTGGGTCTTATGGTGGTTTCATTCCTAGATTTTATAAGACATTTACATTGTCCTATCTATCTATCTATCTATCTATCTATCTATCTATCTATCTATCTATCTATCTATCATCTAGATAAGACCATGAAAATACGATCAGTCATAGGCTTCTGTTGCTGAGTCCCACTCATGAAATAAGATCCTTTTCTTACTGATATCAGCCTGGATCAGACCCAAATTTCTCAAGTCCTCTTTCATTGGTATTCTTTGGGCTTTATTTAAGGCTTGCTGTATTCTTCTTTTTGGATGGCACGAAGGTCAAGCTTGACCAAAGTCTTTTGGTTATGATAGAGGAACAGGAACAGGTGGAGTAGACTTCTAAAGCTTTCACCACTTCAACAGTTCTATCTAGGAGAAAACAAAGCAGAGAAAAATTTAGATAGTAAGTATAATGCTTTATGCACTTTAGGGAAATAGATAGGTCACAATATAAAAGAAGAAATTGAGCCATTCGAGAAGTGGAGACACATTATTTTTGAGGAAGTCAGCCATCTTCATTCTTTTTTTGGACAACCACAACATTGTGCCTTCTTATGGGCTTTTAGAACTCTGAGAACTCACTCACTGGACTGGCTTTCATCAGACCCCAGCCATTTTTTCTCTTGCCTCCTTGTAACGGATGTGGCTTTGGTCAAATATGGTCTCTTCAGCACATAAGCTGTAAGGAAAGATTTATGCATATTCTGAACACACAAGTGATCCATGGTCCTCGGGATGCTTGAGAAGACTGCCTTATGCCTTTGCCTTCAGCAAGCTGACCTTCACAAACAGAGGATCACCTTCTCAAGGGCAGCTTTGGTTCTCCTTTGAAAAAGTAATTTTCTTTTGTGAGTCACATGCTGTGTCATGGTTTATAACAATAGGAGGAACTGAAAGCTATAGAGCTCAAGAGGTGAAAAAAGGGTTGTCTAAGGAGTAACAAGAACTGATTTTATTCTCTGCCACGCAGTGATGAAAAGGCATCTTGTAAAAGCTTTTAGTTGGTTTCCTTTTCTCCTAATCATGTTCAGGAATGCAGCTAATGCATTTTGTGCCTTTGAAAGGAAAAAGGAGAGCCATTTTAAAGAAGAATTGCCTTTATTTAAGAAGGTTTTATCTGACTGGAGTTGGAGACATGGGCTTTGTGTGACGTATACAAGTCAACATCATTCTACAGGAAATCAGTATGCTCGGCTTGGGAGCTAAGAAGGCTTTATAGAGGGCTGACATTGAAGCTGGTCCTTAAAGGGTGAATAGAATTTTTCTAGATGAACGAGAAAGGGCTTCCCAATTGAGAGAATATGCATGTGAAAAGGTACAAATCATTCCCCCAAAGCTCTACATAACTGTATTTTCTGTAAGTACCCGTCCTGCTTTTTCTCCTGGAGTTAGTGTGACAAATGCTGTTTAGGTTTCCAGAGTAGCCAAAATCATGCACCTTAAAATATATAAATTTAGATCATACACCAAAAATATCAAATTAACTGTACAATTTCAATTACATTCCTCCATTTAAAAAATATTTATTGAGCACCTGGCACAGTTAGAGCTGTATGCCAGTCAGGTGATAGCATGAACAAAATTGACAAAAGTCTTTCCATGCTTGTGTTTAAGGGCTTTTGAATGCTATTTATAACATTTCTGAGAGTTTTGATTTGGAGATACTGGAAAAACAGGCTAGTTTTCTCTTTCTGTGGGTTTGTATGTGTGTATGTGTGTGCATGTGTGCACGTATGCATGTTTGTGTATTAGTGGAAACATATAGATCTTTCACACTGTTGTAACAGGAAATAACTCAGTGTCAGGAATGGCAAATACAATCACTTGTTCTCTCACTCCCTGTGCTTACTACATTCTCAGATATAACTAATTAACCATATCTTGGTTTCTTATTGAGCCTGGATCCAGCTCCAGAAACAGGCACCGAGCAGTTCTGCTTTAGGGGAGGTATGACATAGGTCAAAGGAAACTGTTCTTCCTATCCTATTCAAAGCATCTATTCTCAGATTTTAATATCTAGCAGTGTGCTAGAACTTATCTGCTGGACCTCTCAATCCCCTTAAAAGTATCCTCACCTATCAACAGTTGATTATGTTATTGTTTTTATGGAGGGATGATGGTAGAAAGATGATGTTTTGCTGGTGTCATTTCCTGAAATCCAAGTAAATTTCCAAAGATGACTGGAAATTGACTTATCAGGTGGGTAGGTATTTGGGTTAAGAAACTTCTAGATAGATGAGGCAAAGACATGGAAATACAGAATCATATGGATTCTCATTGCATGAACCATCTTTGTTATTGAATATTAGATTTCTGCTAGACAACATGTTCCTTGAGGGGAGAAACACACATTCACATCTATATAGCACCTAGCTCAAGGTGTATGTTCAACAAATAGTTGTAGAAAAATAAATAGCTGTTACTTAGTTTTTCCTTTGCCTCTACATTGGTGCTACCTATTTTATTAAGTAATATCTGTTTTTTTAATTTTATTTTTTAAATTGTAATAATTCGTGCATTGTAAGCATACATCTTTGTTAGGTACAAGTTGATAACGACGTATGTGCACACATTTCTCATTTAACCCCTTCCCCAATTCCCACCCTGCTCCCTCACCCTCCCTCCTTCTCAAGTTCAGTTTAGTGAGTGACCTTGATATAATTGTGTAAGTACATCGTGCGCATTAGGGTGTCCCCCCTACCCCCATCCATCCCCTTCGGTTAAGTCAACTTCTTTGCTTATCGAGGGTCTCTACTTTTTCATCTGGAGACCCTCGCATCCGCATATTAGGGAGAACATATGCTTTTTTACTCTTTGTGACTGGCTAATCTCACTTAACATAATGTTTTTCAGTTGCGTTCATTTCCCTGCAGATAACATGATTTTGTTTTTCTTTATGGCTGAGTAAAATTCCATTGTGTATATATCCCATAGTTTTGTAATCCATTCATCTGTCGATGGACATCTTGGCTGCTTCCATAGTTTGGCTATTGTGAATTGTGCAGCTATAAACATAGATACACATGTGTCAGTCTGATAGTTTGGTTTCCATTCTTTTGGGTAGATACCCAGAAGTGGTATTGCTGCATCATATGGTTTAATTTTTTTTCATATGGTTGAATTTTCTAATTTTTTTAAGGTCTTCAAGTAGTTCTTGATTATAACAGTGGTCTGGTTCTTTTTTATCAACGAAAAATACCAGTCAATGTTTGTTATCACAGTATAATTATTAATAGCCCATATGTCTGCTTTTAGAAACTTTCAGGTTTTCATGATATGTTGTAGAGCCATCCTAGTTGTAGATACTCAAAAATGATTGTACTAATCTGCAATCCCACCACTAATGTATTAGAGTTCCCACTTCTCCACACCCTTCCCAGCATTTGTTGTTGTTTTTGTTTTTAATGATTGCCATTCTAATTGGTGTTAGGTGAAATCTCAGGGTAGTTTTGACTTGCATTTCTCTGATTGCTAATGATGTTGAAAATTTCCTCATACATTTATTAGCCATTTGTATTTCTTTTGTGAAGTATCTATTTAGATCACTTGCCCATTTTTGATTAGGTTATTTGTTTTCTTAGTGGTGAGTTTCTTGGGTTCTTTGTATATTCTAGATATTAGTCCTCTATTGGCAGAGTAGTTGGAAAAAATTCTATTGGCTCTCTGTTGAAGTTCTTTGTAGTTTCCTTTGCTGCACAGAAGCTTTTCTGTTTAATGCAATCCCACATATTGATCTTCCCTTCCTTTGAATCTCTTGTGCCTTTGGGGTCTTGTTGAGAAAGTTTTGGTCTGTGCCTATGTGTTGAAGTGATGGACCTATGCCCTCTTCAAGTAGCTACAGGGTCTCTGGCCTGACTTCCAGGTCTTGGATCCATCTTGAATTGACTCTTGTGCAGGGTGAGAAAGTGGGGTTTATTTCCATTTTTCTGCATATGGTTAACCAGTTTTGCCAACACCATTTGTTGAAGAGGCTATCTTTTTTCCAGTGTATGGTTTTGGCTCCTTTGTCAAAAATCAATTGGCTGTAAGTATGCAGATTTGTTTCTGAGTCTTCTATTCTGCTCCCTTGGTCTATGTGTCTGTTTTTGTGCCAGTACCATGCTGTTTTTATTACAGTGACTTTGTAGTAAGTTTGAAGTCAGGTATTGTGATGTCTCCTGTATGGTTCTTGTTGCTAAGAACTACTTTGGCTATTCTGGGCTTTTTGTTGTAAGGACTGATTTTTCTGTCTGTGAGGAATTTAGTGGGTATCTCATTGAATCTGTAGAATACTTTTGGGAGAATGGCTATTTTTATGATACTTAGTTTGCCTATCCAAGAGTATGGAAGATCTTTCACATCTTCTAAGGTCTCCAATTTCTTTTTTCAATGTTTTATAGTTTTCCTTGTAGAGATTTTTTTACCTTCTTGGCTAGGTTTATTCTTAAGTATTTTATTTTGGGGGGAGATATCATGAGTAGAATTGCTTTCTGGATTTCTTTTTCTGCAGATTTATGGTTGGCATACAGGAAAGCTTCTGATGAGAAGGAGAGAGAGGAGAGGGAATGGATCAGGAATTGGGGAAGGGTTAAGTGAGAGGTGTGTGCATGTATGCCTCTACCAGCATGTACTGAAAAAAGATGTATGATTATAATGCACTAATTAAAAAATAGTGTATCTATAGTGTTAAATAAAATATTCTATGCATGTTCTTAGGAGACTCATTTTCATTTGGAAGCTAGTTATTACATAGCTAATGATGCAACAATTAATATTTAATTATAATGGTGGCAATTGCTATAATAAAAATATTCTAGAGTATTCTAAAAATGAATAATGAGGGAGCTAGCCCAACTTGGAGTAGATCAAAGAAACCATTTATTGTTGATATTTCTTTCTTTTTTTTTTTTTTTGCAATGCTGGTGATTGAACCCAGGGGCATCCTACCTCCATGCTACACCCCCAGTCCTATTTTTTATTCTTTATTTTGAAACAGTGTCTCACTAACTTGCAGAGGACCTCACTAAGTAGCTGACACTGGCTGCGAACTCAAAACCTCTGGTCTCAGCCTCCTAAGTACTGGGATTACAAGCATGTGCCACCCTGCCCGGCTTTTTGGTGATATTTCTAAAGATGTTTTATTATTATTTATTCTCATATGTTTGTGTGTATGTGTGTGTGTGTGTGTGTGTGTGTGTGTGTATGTGTGTGTGTTTGTGTGTGTGTGTGGTGCTGGGAATTGAACCCAGGTGCATTCTACCTCTGAGCTATACCCTCAATTTTATTTTTTATTTTTAAGCAGAGTCTTACTAAGTTGTTAAGGCTGGTCTTGAATCTGTGATCCTCCTGTCTCAGCTTCCCAAGTACTGGGATTATAGGCATGTACCACCAAGCCCAGATCACCATCATATAATATTTGTATTGTGCTTGCTTTTTATAAATGGTTTTAAGTCGGGTGTGGTGGCGCAGGCTTGTAATTCCAGTACTAGGGAGGCTGAGACTGGAGAATCCCGGTTCGCATCATCCTCAGCTACTTAGTGAGGCCCTCTGCAACTTAGTGAGACCCTGTTTCAAAATAAAGAATAAAAAATAGGGCTGGGGGTGTAGCTTGGAGGTAGAATGCCCCTGGGTTCAATCCCTAGTACCACACAAAAAAATTGTTTTAGAATATTATAGTAATACATGCATATCCATGTTTATATCCGCACAATTCATAATAGCCAAATCATGAAACCAATCTAAGTGTGATGAATGGATCACAAAATTATGGGATGTGCCCACAATGGAATTATACTTATTAATAATGAAAAATAAAATTATGCAATTTGCAGGAAAATGGATGGACCTGAAAAACATTATGTCAAGTCAGATTAGCTAGTCACAGAGAGTGAAGGGTCATATATTTTCTTTCATTTGTGTAAACTAGGGAGTAATTGAGATATAAAGGGTTCTGTAGATAATGGAGGAGAAACTCCAGTGGAGCAAGAGAGGTGGGTTCGGGGAGGAGGGAGAGGGAGAATCAATGAAAGAATTACTTCCATGGACATTATGTAAATATGTGAGAATACCAATGTCAGTCTGGGTACCCTGTGTGGGGAAGGGGGAGTGGGGAGGGAGCCAGGGGAAGCCCACCAAGTGCTGTGTGCATGCATGTCACTACTACTATGAACTGCATTATGAATGTGAGACTATAATGCAATGCACCAATAACGGTATAAAAATAAAATAAAAATAAATTTAAAAAGTGTAAAAATAAAAATTATTTTAGTTTTAAAATTTATAGATAGAATTCTATGTACTTACTACATACAATATGTTTTGAAGTATACACACATTGTAAAATGACTAAGTCTTGATAATTAATATATTTATTACTTTACGTAGTTGTCATTTTTGTGGTGAGAACACTTTATGTCCATCCTCTTAGCATTTTTCATTTTTGTTTTTTGTGGTACTGGAGATTGAACCCAGGAGCATTCTGCCTTCGAGTTATATCCCCAGTCCTATTTCATTTTTTATTTTGAAACTAGTTCTCACTAAGTTGCTGAGGGCCTTGAAAAGTTGCTAAGGCTGGTCTTGAACCTGTGATCCTCCTGTCTCAGCCTCCTACGTATTGGGATTACAGGAGTGTGCCTCATGCTCAGTCAGCATTTTTCAAGAATACAATATTAACTATTCTCACCACTTTGTATAATAGATCTCTTGACATTATTCCTCTTAATTGAAATTTTGTATCTTTCAACCAAATCCTAGTAAATCCAAACCCCTCCCCTCAACTACACTGACCCCTAGTAACTACCATTCTACTCTTTTAAAGATTCCATGTATAAACAAGAACATGTATTTTTTTTTAAATATGCCTGGATTATTTTTACCTAATCTAATGTTTTCCAGGTTCATCTGTGTTGTTACTACTTACAGTATTTCCTTCTTTTTTATGGCTGAATATTATTCCATTACACAAATATACCATATTTTTTATACATTCATTCATTGATGCATGCTTAGACTGATTCCATTTATTGTCTACTGTGAAGACTGCTGCAATGAGCATGGCAGTGCTGATATCTCTTCGGCATACTGGTTTCATTTCCTTTGGATATATCTATATCCAGTAATGAAATTGCTAGATCAAATGGTGGCTCTGTTTTTATTTTTTGAGCCATAATAGCTGCAGAAATTTACATTCTCACCAATAGTGTAGGAGAGTTCTCTTTCTTCCACATCCTCCCCAGTGCTCCTCTTCTTCTTTTTGATTATAGTTACTCTAGCAGATTGAGATGATAGTTGACTGTGATTTTGATTTGCAGTTCCCAAACCAAAGAAGACTTTCTTGTGGAAGTGAGGAATGATCTGATATTTGAAAAATGATTAGGAATGGGCAAAGGGAATGAGGAGAAGGAGAAGAGCCTTCCAGGTATAGGCCCTGTCGGAAGAAGCATCTCACCTGTGAAGACAGATGTGGCTGGAGAATGGGGAAGAATGGCAGAAGATGCAGCCAAAGAACTTCACGGGAGTTAGACTATACATGAAGGGAAGCCCAAGTTTGGGATTTTAATCTCTGTCCTAGAAGTAAAAGGAAGATGTTGATAGGCATTATGCAAGGGCTAGTAATGTGACCAGATTTGATTTTAGAAAATTGTTCCAGATACACTGTGGACAAAATATTGGAAGAGGGAAAAAGTGAATATAAGAAATTAGTTTATCCAGACTTGGTGGCACATGCCTATAATCCAGTACTTGAGAGTCTGAGACAGGAGGATTAAAAGTTCAAGGCCAGCCTCAGCAACTTACCGAGGGCCTTCTATTTCAAAATAAAAACTAAAAAGAACTGGGCATGTAGCTTGGAGGTAGAATGCCCCTGGATTAAATTCTCAGTACTAAAAAGAAGAAAAAAAAGAGAAAGAAAAGAAAAAAGGAAACTAGTTTAAGCAGTTTAAATGTGAGACAAAAATAGTTTGAACTAGTATCACACTAGGGTGAATGGAGAGACAGAGAAATATATTCAAACAATGTTAATGTCTAAATCAAAAGAGTTGGCAACTGGCAGGATATAGGTAGGAAGGTAAAGAAAGGTATCAAGGATGAGTCATGGATTTCTGACTTCACCTGTTAGGTGCATGATGGTGACATCGTGTGAGCTATTGACCCTGAGAAAGTACCAGGTTTAGGTATAAGACATCTGTGGTGGTTAATTTTAGGTATCAGTTTGATGGATTAAGGAAATACCTGGGAACCTGGAAGAGCATACTTTTGGTTGGGTCTGTGAGGGTGTTTCTGAGGATATTAGCATGTGATTCTGATAGACTAGTTGGGGAAGACTCACCCTCAATGTGGGTGGTCTCATCTCATCCCCTGGAGAGAACAAATACAGAAGGCAATTGTTATCTTCTTCCAGAATTGGTGTGGCTCATCTCCTTTGGACATCAGGACTTATACCAGTGTCTTCCTCCGTGAGTACTCTGGCTTTCAGCCACCTTGAACTGAGAGTTACATCCTCAGCCTCTCTGGTTCTGAGACCTTTGGACTTGGACCGACCCATGCTGTCAGCACTGTAGGCTTTACTGCCTGCAGAAGCCATGTCTTGGGTCTTCTTGTAAGAATTTAGCTCTCTTTACTTCTTGTCTACCTTCTGGGTCCACTATACACATACACACTGAGACCCCTCAACTCCCCCAAATATATCATCATTTTAGTTAGGTAAATATTGAGAGTTTACATTATTATGACCATGTCAATTTTCTGCAAGAGCTAAGTGATAAGATAAACTTTTCCTGTCTTGTTCAACTGATGTTTTTTTAGTGTGTGTGTGTGTGTGTGTGTGTGTGTGTGTGTGTGTGTGTAGTTAACAAAGGTCTTGATTTTTATTTGCTTAGATATTTAGGTATTTATAACTATTTTATCTCTCAGCACACCCATGTTGAGTAAACATCTTTACAATGCATTAAAACATATCAAGTATTTTTTAAATTAAATTTATCTTCTTAGGGAAGTTTAATTCAAAGCCTCCTGTTATGAAGTCCGTGATTGTTGGAAGCTGTCATCTGGGATTGCCTTCCCTATCACCATGAGTATTTCATTTGCCTCTTTCCCATGTAGGAGGCACACCATTATTCATTGGTTCTATTTCTTGTTCTTTAATTAGTTAAAACTCACATATCCCCTTGGAAACTTCATAAGCAAAGGTGCATCAGAGGTAAATATTTTGAATTCTTGCTTGTCAATTTTTTATTCTAGCTTACACTTCATTGATAGTAGGTAGGATATAGATTTATACCCCATGGTAGGTAGGGTATAGTCCATGGGGTGTAGAATTCTATATTGGAAATAAATTTCCCATTAAAATTTTAAGCTGGTGCTCTTTTCTAGTTTTCAATTAGAGAGCCCTTCTGACTCTCCTTCTATGAAACTTCAATATACCTTTTTATGGTATTCCTATATAAGACATACAGAATGCTAAGAATTATTCTTTATTATTATGGCTCTGAAATTTCTTGTTATATTTTGGCATAGGTCTATTTTTTATCCATCATCTAAAAATACAAAGAACTAGTCTTTTAATGTCTCATCTCCCTTCCTCTTGTTTACTCTTTCTCTCTCTTTTATTTTTTTGTTTTTTAGTGCTGAGGATTGAACCCAGGGTCTTACGCATGCTAGGCAAACACTCTACCACTGAGCTCAACCCTCCCCACTTTTTATTCTGCCTTTTGGGATAGATACTCAGGTTTGTGTTCCAACCGTCTATTGATTTTTTCATTACTATTATCATATTTTGAAATTTCTAATTGTTATACATACTCTCTGGACATTTCCTTTTTAAATTTTTTTTGGGTGGAGCCTATTTTCTTTTTTAAAATGTGCTTTTATTGGTGCATTATCATATCACATCATAATGTAAATCATGTTGACATTGACTTTCTTTTATTTTTAATAATATTTAATTTTTTCTGTATGGATGTGGTGCCTTCTCTTCTTTTTGAAAATATTGATTGCATTTTCCCCCATTTTTTAAACCTCCCTGCATAGTTAATTTCTTTTTTAGGTTAATTTCTTTTTACTTTGGCCTTTGTCTTTCACTTTCAAGTGTTTTTCTCAAATGACTGATGACCATTGTTGACCTTAATATTTAAGAGTGAGGCATAGAAAACTAATTACAAGCTCTGAGCACCTGGGTGGGTAGGGTTTCATGTTAACTATGAGATCTACCATTTTCACTGGGGAGCCCCAATATCACTATCTTTAGGTCTTTTTCCTTAGTCTGGTCAGATTCCCTGAGATATGTTGCACCTTAGGTTCCCCGAAAAGATTAGTATGCAAGAAACTTATTAGGTCATAAATGAAAGGGTCATTTATCAAAGGTAAAGAAAAGAGGCAGAACTGGAGAAAGAGAATTTGTACTATGAAGCATTTACAGTGAAGGTTTCTGCTGACCTTCTGGGAGCTCTGAAGCTGGACGAACTTTTTATTTATTATTTATTTTAAAAATTTTTTGGTACTTTTTATTTTTTTTTTATTTTGAAACAGGGTCTTGCTAAGTTGCCAAAGCTGGCCTTGAATCTGTGATCCTATCTCAGTCTCCCAAATACTGAGATTACTGGCATATGTTACCATGCTCAGTTTGAGATAACATTTTAAAATTGTCTGCACTGGGATGAGGGAATGCAGGCCTTTATATCTACATGCTAATCAGTCATTGGACATATAGTTAGCCCTCTGTATCTTAAACTTCTACATCTATGGATCCAATGAACTGCAGCTTGAAAATATTTTAAAAAATTGTACCTGTACTGATCAGGTACAAACTTTTCTTCTCCTTGTTATTATTCCCTAAACAATATAACAAGTACTTACATAGCATTTACACTATATGAGGGTATCTCTTGTCCCCTTCTCCTTCTTCCTAGAAGGATATCTCTTTTTCTCAGCTCCTTCTTCTCCCTGTTAATTTGTCTCTCTGTTTTGTGGCTTCCATAAAATAAGCAGCTTTCTTTTGCCATACCCCCTGCCATGATGTTTCTGCATTGGAGCCAGCTGCCCAGAGACTGAAACCTCTAAAACTGTGAGCAAAAATAAATCTTTCCTCCTCTAAATTGCTTTTCTTTTTCAGGTATTTTGTCTCAGTGATGTAAAGCTGACCAGTGCATCTCTGACAGTCTTCTGGTCCTTGGAGAAAACTGATTTGGTCCCAGAGGTGGGTAGCACACCCAACATGATGGTGTAAGTCTGGCTTCTAGCATTTTTCAGACCAAAAGATAAAATTTAGTATGTGTATAGAGTTCCCAGATCAAGGAAGTAATTTAAATAGCTTTTGAATGGAATATTTTATTTTTCTATATTCTGTGCAGTGTAGGACAACAGAGTTTAACTGAAAAGCTAAAGCCCACTGTTCTCCATTTCCTATTCATCTGATAATTTTTATTCACTCCTTTATATTATTAAAACTTATTATATATTTATATTATTTTGCATCCTTTCTACTTAGCAGGATCCTCAATATACAAACATTAATCAATAATTAGTTCATTTGGAATTATCTATTACAGTAGTAAGTGTATTATTCAATTTGTATTCAGTATTTTTCTCAAACCAGTGCTGTCCCTTTGTCTTTTGATCAATCAGGTGGTGAAGTCTCCAATTGCGACTTCCCTGGACCCTCAGCAATCTGAAGTCCTTACTTTCTCCCAATGGCTTGTGTCATCTCCTTAGTGGCCTTCCCTGTACACTTGCTGTTAAGATGCCCTCTTGGTTTTGGCTGGACTCTTCCTGCTATTCTTGGTGTCCAGTGATAATGGAGCTGACATTACTCCTGATGTCCCTGTGAGATCTGGGCTGCTTCTCTTCTCCTGCAGTTGCCAGCCTGTCATTCCCCTGGGCCTCTGATCCACTCCTTTTCCTTGTTCTAGTAAGTGCTTTTACTAAGACCAGGAAGTGGCACTCTTAGGGCCAGCCCATTCTTTGAATTCTAAATAGAGGGGATTTACTCTGTTTCCTACAATGCCTCTACTGTTTCTACTTTTACTGGATTAAGTGTTTTTGTATTTTAAGAGTTACATATACTAGGTACTAGGAACAAATTCTCCTAGGATAGGTGGTAAGACAATGTTAGTGACTCTGTATAGCCTCTTACTCTAAATTGTCTCCTACCATTTACACTTAGCCAATGTCCCTTACTGACCTTACCTACTTTATCTCCTACTTCAGGGAAAATCTGTTGTCTACTTGAGTGTATTTCTGAGAGGTAAGAGGAGGTTATTGGTCCCTATCTTTGATTACGGGTGTCAATCCCAAGGCTGAGTTCAAATATATATCAACACCTGGCAAACAGAACCTTGAGCTGACCCTTCTTCCCCATCAACTTCCCACTGTCAGAATGGATACCTCCATCAGGCTCCCTCTGTAACTCTCTGCCCACAGATGTATGGTCATGCATTCAGTCAGCTCTGCACATGAAAGTGTGTAGTAGAGTGCCTGGTACGTGATAGCAGTTTAATAACTATTAGGGAAAGAAACCAGTAGCTTTTAAATATTAATCGTGGGTATAGTAGTCTGAGTTCTCCAGAAGAACAGAAACAATGGGATGGACAGATAGATGAAGAGATTTATTATAGGAAATGACTCATATCATTATCAAGGCTGAGGAGTCCTATGATGTGTCATCTGCAAGCTGAAGAGCTAGGAGAGCAAGTGGTGTAATTCAGTCTAAGGCTGAAGGCCCTAGAACCAGGAGTTCCGACAGCTGAGTGTAGGAGGAGATAGATTTTGTACCCCAAGAAGGCAACCTCACTTCTCTCCTTGTTCTATTTAGAACTCAAAAGCTTGGAAGATGTCCTCCTACACTGGAGAGGGTAAGTCTTCTTTACTTGTTCTATGGATTCAAATCCTATCTCTTCCAAAAATACCTTTAGGGACAAAACTAAAATACTGATTTGCCAGATATATGGGCCCCCCCTTAGCCAAATCAAATTGAGGCATAAAATTAACCATCTCAATGGGTAAACTATTGTGATGTGTGACTTAAATCCTTTATCTTCTTTATAATCAAATTGAAGCATGGATTATAAAACTATGGGATATGTACACAATGGAATTTTACTCAGCCATAAAGAAGAACAAAATCATGTTATTTGCAGGGAAATGGATACAACTGGAAAACATTATGTTAAGTGAGATTAGCCATTCACAAAGAGTAAAAAAGCATATGTTCTCCCCTAATATATGGATGCTAGGGAGAAGATGGAGCATAGAGGGTCTCCAGATGAAAAAGGAGAGACCCTTGACAAGCAAAGAAGTTGACTTAACCGAAGGGGATGGATCTGGGAGGGGACAGACTAATGCGAATGATGTACTTACACAATTATATCAAGGTCACTCACTAAACTGAACTTGAGAAGGAGGGAGGGCGAGGGAGGGAGTGGGGTGGGAACTGGGGAAGGGGTTAAATGAGAAATGTGTGCACATATGCCGTCATCAGCTTGTACCTAACAAAGATGTATGCTTACAATGCACTATTTATTACAATAAAAAATGATATTGTACTATGTGATTTGTCTTTTATCTTCCTTAGTCCTGAAAATAACCAAAAACACACATATTAATGATTCACATCTTATCAACAAAGCCCTAAGTTTCAGAGAATTTAAGTAAACTCTTCACTATCATAAAACCAGCAAATGGAAGAACTGGGGTTCAATTCCATGGTGGTCCATATCTAATGTTCATCATGCTCATTTTATGCTGCCATGCTTCCTTCTATTTGAACTTGAATGTGAATCAAAATGTCAATATTCAAGTAGTATTACTATTACTTATATATGTGTATATGTAGGCTTTGGCAAATCATGAGTAAAAGAATTACCCTATTAATTCCTCACCCCTTTGTGTAAGAGGATAGACCAAATAGAATCTGAATGGAAGATTTCATCTCAAACATTTGTTTCAAAAATGGAGAAGGGGAAAATACAGAAGCAGAAGAAAGGTATGATGCGGAGAAAGATGAACACATGGAGCAGGTCTTTAGAAAGAAAAACAGAGCACAGATTATTTTAAACCCACATTTGTTTTATTGAGAAAGTACCAGAGAAAAATACACTGCAGGCATGTTAACTGCTCAATACTTGAGTGCTGAATGCAAATTAATTGCTAAAACCATCTGCTAATCATTTGAATTTGGCAATAAAAGTGATGAGTGAAGCATTTATCATCAATCTGAAAGCACATTTTTCTAATGGATATTTTATTCAAGTTTTATGTTTCTATTGTGAATTTAAGATTTTTTTCTAGCTACATAGTACTTCTAACTTCTATTTGTAATTAGGATGATTCTAATGACATAGTGGTGGCACTGGAAGTAATATTGTGATTGGCTTTTATTGATCAACAGAGCATCCACCTCTTGACCCTGCTAAATAATGCAAACTTTGATTAAATTAAGAGAAAACCAATTAACATACTTTGATTTTAAGAAAGCCATTTACAGATTTCAGAATTTGCATAGAAGTGTGTGTGTGTGTGTGTGTGTGTGTGTGTGCGTGCGCGCACACGCACATGGCATCTGACACAAATTTAAATTTCTATGGTGCATCATTGCAGATACTTCTCTAATCTTGACAATGATGTGATCTTCAGGAAAATAATCAAGGGGAAGAGCATCTTTGGTATCAGACTAATTCCTTAGAAAGACTATCCCTCTTAAGCCCTGTTGAAGAGTACCTATACAGTACCCTGTTCTTTAGTGGGCACAAATAAAAAAATACTGCAATATAAAACTTATTAAAGAGCACATAGATATTTTTCTCATTTGAAATCAAGTGCTCAGTCCTGGAACATCATGACTCATTGTTCCAAAGATCAACTCTTGTGATTATCACCATGTAAACACCAGGGAGAAATGCCTCTATTACCTGTTGTCATATGTTCTCAAAATAAAAGGTAGCTATATGAATTTGAAGTTGGGGTTTTGTGTGTTTCATGTCAAAGATGAACCCCTCTTTTGAATGCAGGGAGGATTTGTATAGCAGAAACATTAAGTAAAGAGAAAAGGCAAAATAGCTATTTTACCTAATCTTTCCTTTTAGGTAGCATGAATGCAATATGTTTTGCCTAAAATGTGTTGTTTTATAGTATTTACCAGCATCCACTAGGAACTCTTTGTTTTTCAAATGTAGTTCCAGAGGTTCTCATGAACTACATATTGAGCTCTACATGGATATTGAGCAACATTTGGAGGTATTAAAGTTGTTAAAATGAAAGTCAAAATCTTTATTTTTAACTTTAAAATATAATTAATATAATATATGGATACAAATAACATTACTTGCAATTCTAGTGTTCAGTGTCACCAGTATAAAGAGTCCATCTCACATTTCACTAATTTATGTCTAGACCTGCATCTGTAAAAGTTGGCAGGTGAAATTTTCAGTATCTTTGGTGTTCAATTTTAGGACTTTAAAAAATATTGGTGCATTATAATTGTACGTAATAGTGATATTCATAATGATACATTTATATATGCACATGGAATAATTTTGCTGGTTTCCTCTCCCATACCTCCCTTTTCACTTCCCTCCTACCTCCGCTGACTCCCTTTTTCTACTGCTCTCTTTCCTATTTTCACGGGGTCCCTTTTTATTTCCATTTTTTCCTCCCTGGATTCTACATATAAGAGAAAACATGCAACCTTTGACTAACTTTGGCTTATTTCACTCAGCATAATGTTCTCCAGTTTTATCCATTTACCAGAAAATGCTGTAATTTTTTTTTTTTGTGGTACTGGGGATTGAACTCAGGGGCATTCTACCTTCAAGCTATACCCCCAGTCCTATTTTTTATTCTTTATTTTGAAACTGAGTCTCACTAAATTGCGGAGTGCCTCACTAGGTAGCTGAGGCTGGCCGCGAACTCGGATCCTCCGATCTCAGCCTCCCAAATGCTGGGATTACAAGCGTGTGCCACCACGCCCGGCGGTGATTTTATTCTTTATGGCTGAATAAGACTCCAGTGTGTATATATACCACACATTTTTTATCCATTCATCTATTGATGAACACATAGGATTGTTGGCTAACTTGTTAATTGTGCTGCTATAAACATACATGTATCACTATGGTATTCTGACTTTAATTCTTTAGAATACTGAGAAGTGGTATAGGTGGTCATATGGTGGTTCCATTCCTACTCTTTTGAGGAATCTCCATACTGATCCCCATAGTCCTTGCACTAATTCATTATTCTATTAAAAATACAGCAAAGCAGCAGGATAAAAAATCAATATGCAGAAATCAATAACTTTTATATATACCAATAATGAATCCACTGAAAAAAAATCAGGGAAACAATTTCATTCATGATAGCCTCAAAAAAACTAAATATGTAGGAATAATTCTAACCAAGGAGGCTAAATATCTCTATAATAAAATTATAGAACACTTAAAGAAAGAACTGAAGAAGACATTAGAAGATTGAAAGATATTTAATGTTCTTGGATAGGTAGAATTACTTTTGTCAAAATTCCCATCAAGGTACAAATGACATTGTTTATAGAACTAGAAAAAACAGTCCCGAGGTTCATATGGAAAAAAATAAAAGACCCCAAATAGCCAAAGCAATTCTGGTCAATAAGAGCAATTCTGGAGGTGTCACAATTCCTGACTTCAAATTATACTACAGAGCTATAGTAACAAAAATTGTATGGTACTGACATAAAAACAGACACATAGACCAATGGAATATACTAAAGGAGACAGAGAAAAGTTCACAAAAATAGTCATCTGATCCTTGACAATGGTGCCTAAAATATACATTGGAGAAAGGACAGCCTTTTAAATGAATAGTACTGGAAAAACTAGATATCTATTTGTAGAAGAACGAAATGAGATCCCTATCTCTCACCCTGTACAAAAGTCAACTCAGAAGGGAACAAAGATATAAGAATTAGACTAGAAACTTTACAATTTTAGAATTTTCGAAGGTAGAATAGATTTAGGAAAAAATCTGGGCAAAATGATTGGAGGACAATGTTTAAGATAAGGAGTGAGATAGATGGATAAATAATAAACAGTGTATATTAGTTTTCTGTTGCAGCTGTAGCAAATTATCAGAAACACAGCAACACAATTTTATATCTTAGTTTATGTAGGTCAGAAGTCCAGGCACAAAGCTCAGCTAGTTCTCTCTTTAGAATCTAGGAAGATCCTAATTTGGTGTTAGCAGGTCTGCATTCCTTTATGGAGCCCCTGGGGATGAATTTGCTCCCAAGCTTATTCAGGTTTTTGGTCGAATTAAGAAATTAATTCTTTAACTATTTATTTCCTTATTTTTGTGGTACTGGTGATTGAACTTGGAGGCATTCTTACTCTAAGCTACACTATCCCCCAAGCCCTATTTTATTTTTTATTCTGAAATAAGATCTCACTAAGTTGCTGAGGCTGGCTTCGAACCTTTGATCCTCCTGTCTCAGTCTCCGAAGTGCTGGGATTACAGGTGTAGTACCTGGCTAGTTTCTTTAAATTTCCACTTTAAAATAGAAATTCCTTCTAACTTTTTCCACATCATTTTATGGAGAAAATGCTTGGAACAAAATGAATGTTACTGATAGCTACTGCTCCTTAATTATTAATTGGAAAGTAATGGAACTAGAAGTACATTATTTTTCTTCCTCTTCATTAATTCTATTTGTTTTCATTTGTCCAGGTTCATGCTCACTAACTCTAAATTGCTCCCAGGTGTGTGGTTTTATTAGCTTTGCTTTCACATAGGCTGTATGCAGGGAGGTGCTTTTTTTTTTTTGTATGGTTATGTCTGCTGTCCTTCCCTTGGCCCTCAGATTCAGCTCTGCATGGCAGCATGTTGATGCTACAGACAACTCCTGTTGCCTTCTACTGTCCCTTTAGGGCTTCCTAGAACATTTATTTTCAAGTACTTCTGAGCTTTCATGGAGTGATGGTTATAGGAGTTTCTTCCTAAATGGAGTTCCCCAACACACCGGGATGCTACAGAGCCTTAAATGATCTGCTTCTTCAGATTATTTTTAAATTTTTTTCTTGAAAATTAGAAAGAAAAACATCTGTTTATAATATAGGATTTTCTCTCAGCTATTTTCCAGGATGGGACAGGAATGGACTATAAAATGTATAGGCTAAAATACCAAATCCAATGCCCTAGGATGCTATAAATTTTTACCAGGATTCTTCAATGGCCTTCTACCAGAACTACCTGCATTCATTCCTGCCTCTTTCTAAGTTGTTCTCCATGCAGTATCCAGGGCAATATAAATGCTTATTTGAAATGAAAAGCTCATTTTGTTTAAACTGTAAGTAATTTAGTTATTAATGTGCATTAATGTTTGTTGGCATTTTATCAGTCAGAAAAAAAAAAATCAGTATTTCTTTTGTGGTACTGTAGATTAAATCCAGGGGCTTTCCAACTCAGCTACATCCCCAGTCCTTTTATTTTATTTTTTTATTTTGAAATAGGGTATCATGAAAAATGTAGTATTTTAAATGGTACTTGCTATTTCTCCTAATTTCAGGTAATCTGTATCTTTAGTTATGTATTCTCTTTGCTCATTAAGGTAGTTCATAAATAACAAAAAAACTTTATACTTATTCCAGGGAAATGAATCAGGTATCTAAGTAGATCTGCTTAACAACTATAAGGAACCAGAGAGACCAGTTCCATCAACTCTGACAGCCT
>PVLC010024272.1:6066-24927 GCA_004027655.1 Graphiurus murinus
CCCCCCCCAACACTATCTGATTTATGTCTACATAATATGATTAAATATATTTGTATAACAAAAAGCAGAATAATCAGTATTAAGATACTAAATTAAATAGGAAGACAGGTTGGGGGATATATTTCACAGATCCCTTTATATGATTCTACCTAAATTTGACTCCATTCTTTAGTAATTTGCTGAAAATAGTCAAAATAAGAATACTATATATATATATGTATATATATATAATTATATATAATATATATATATAATATATATATATAATTTTTTTTTTCGGTACTGAGTATTGAACTCAGGGGAATTCTACCTCCGAGCTACACCCCCAGCCCTATTTTTTATTCTTTATTTTGAAACCGAGTCTCACTAAGTTGCGGAGTGCCTCACTAGGTAGCTGAGGCTGGCCGCAAACCCTGATCCTCCGGTCTCAGCCTCCCAAGCCGTGCGCCACCACGCCCGACTTACTATTGCTATATTTAAAGACAAAATGGCTCCATAGTCCATCCTTCCCTCTCTCCCTCCCTCCCTTTCTTCTTTCCTTCCTTAGATTGAACCCAGGGGACATTCTAAGCTACACCTCCAAACTTTTTAAAAATTACTTTTTAAAATTTTGAAACAGGGTCCAAGTTGCTGAGGGTCTTGCTAAGTTGCTGAGGCTGGCCTCCAACTTTGGATCCTCTCAAGTACTAGGACTATAGGCTTGGGCCAACATGCCTGGCTAGTCTCTTCATTTCTCTGATTTACCATGCATAACCTTCTGAGGGTAGTCCATGCCTTCCCAATGACCCTGACCAGTAGAATTTCATGTGTAAATGATTCCATTCTTGTGCTAAACTCCAGAGCTAATTCACTCATTTTTGAACCTGTGTAACCACAAGAACAGTTGGTCACCAATGCCTCTTAAACTCCATT
Organism: Graphiurus murinus; assembly: GCA_004027655.1. Taxonomy (NCBI): domain Eukaryota; kingdom Metazoa; phylum Chordata; class Mammalia; order Rodentia; family Gliridae; genus Graphiurus; species Graphiurus murinus. Next base: position 6,979 of record PVLC010024272.1, read on the forward strand.
ACAGAGGATTAAGTACTTAATATTTAAAGGTAGTTTAGGCTATGATTGCTGAATACAACATAAATCTGGAGTTGCTATAGAAAGAACAGCTCAGCTAATGCAAGCTTAGAGTCTGATTCATAGTTTTTTAAATGATTAACCCCACACCCTTCTCCTCCCTAACTGGTCAGTAGCAAATCATCTTTTAGGGATTTAATGAGTTTCAAGTACATGCCAACATTAAGGAATATGCTATGAATTCTTCTGACTGCACGTGTTCAGATATGAGTACAGTTTTATAGTGTGATTTATGTGTTGCATAATTTGTGAAACTTTGAAATGGTTATGCTATAGTCTACTATACAGGAAAAGTTATTTTTTAAAAAGTAGACCTGAATTATTCCAAAATCTTATTAATCATGTGGCTCTTTAAGAAGCTGTAAACCACCTGAGAGTAGAGAGTATGAGAGAGTATGTACTTTCTTTTTTTTTTTGGTATTGGGGATTGAATCCAGGGGCATTTTGCCTCCAAGCTACACCCCCAACCCTTTTAATTCTTTATTTTGAAACAGGGTCTCACTCAGTTGCTGAAAGTTTCAATAAGTTGTTGAGGCTGGCCTTGAACCTATGATCCTCCTGTCTCAGCCTCCCAATTACTAGAGGATTTTCTTGGGCTTGTACCATAGCCAGGAGCTGGGGAAATGTACAAAGGAATGGAACCTTCCTTCTAGGAGTTTATTTTCATTTGGACACAGGCATGGGAATAGCTAACTGATACAGGATATTATGGTCCGAAATAAATTGCCATTCACAATTCCTCTTAAAATTTGGCAGAAAAGACAGATTATTGAATATAAAAGTAGTTAGAAGATGAAAATAACTCAAAGATGAAACCATTACAATTCACTTTTCTCTGTGGGCCGCTACGCCTATGCACAGCCCATTCTATTTTTAAATTTTTATTTTGAAACAGGGCTTTGCAACTTGCTGAGGCCGGCCTCAAACCTGTTATCCTTCTGTCTTAGCCTCCCCAATTCTGGTATTACATAGGCCTGAGCCACCACACCGGGCTAGGAAAACCCAGTTTGATTCAATTTACTTTACCGGTTGTTATAAATCAACTGTACTCTGGCGCCACCTGGAGGCTCTCTGCCGTTAGGTAGGAAAAGAAAAAAGTAGCCAATTGGACCAACTGCTTTGTTTTGTTCATCAAATCATCACCCCCCCCATCCCATAGGGAATTAAAATCTGGGTTTGTTACACTAGAATTTGTTCTAAGGTACAGATAGTGCAAAGAGAATAAGATTAAGTAAAAAAGTACATCCTTAACACTAAGGAATATGTCATGGTATCTTCTAAAAGCACGTGGGCTGGTATCAGTTTAAATACAGTTTCATTTACAGTACAATTTTATATTTGCATAATCTGTAAAAATCTTAAGTTTTATGGTAATTTTAAAATACAGAAAATTTAACTTGTTAAATAAAAGGATACATGAATACCCTGTTTTGGTGATCTACGATGTAAAATGTATCTCATTAAATGTGTGTGTTCTAATTTTTAACCACTCTCGTGGGAGCTTACAAAGGCTTGTCACGCTTTTCTTTTGATGCAGTCCTTGAAATTGGCTTGTGTTCAGAGATTCATAGAGTGGAAACTGGATTGTGGTACACTTTTCCTCCAGGAAATGTGTGTGGTCCTTTGCAAAAAATATAAATTTTTATATCTGGTTGAAAGTTTATTTCTGCCCTCAGAAGACAAGTTCTTTAATGGTATAATACATAATGCTCACAATAATTTTAAACAAAATATATTTTCTGGAATAAATATAGAGCCTCAGATTCATCAGCTGATTGGAAATTTTAGGTTTTCAGGCCACTATTGATGCACTCTCAGCCTCCTTCCTGGAGAAAAAGTGGAATTGCAAATACATGTGCTATAATAACATCATTGGCTTCAATTTCATTATGCACCAAAGGCTTTAAACTTGGGTTTTCAACATGACGGGGAAATCTTCTGGATTATTAAATTATCTGGTTAGTAGAAATTTATTCTGTTGAACATAAATAGGGTTTACCAATTTTCAAGAAAATTAGAACACAGCAAATATAATAATAGTATACTAAATGTAATGAAATGCTTTTTTGATGACTATAGACTCTACTTCAGCAAATTTTACTGCCCTGGTAATCACTGTGAACATGAACCTGTTTGGCAAGTCCAGAAAATATAAGGCAGGCTCATTTGGGAGTAATCATGTATCAGGATTTTGTGATTGAAATCAGCTATTCTAGAAATGGATGACTGTAAATAAGGATATTTATGAGTTCTATTAACTATAATTAATACTGAGGCTGAGATGAAGAAATATTTGCAATAAGAAAGTTACATGGGATTGCATTAAACTGAAGAGCATCTGTGCAACAAAGGAAACTATCAAGAACCTCAAGAGTCAGCCGGGCGTGGTGTGGCACGCTTGTAATCCCAGTAGTTGGGAGGCTGACACAAGTTTGTGGCCAGCCTCAGCTACGTAGTGGGGCCCTCTGCAACTTAGTGAGACCCTGTTTCAAAATAAAGAATGAAAAATAGGGCTGGGGGTATAGCTTGGAGGTAGAATGCCCCAGGGTTCAATCCCCAGTACTGAAAATAACAACAAAACAAAAACAAAAACAAACAAACAAAAAACCTCAACAGAGAGCCCACAGAATGGGAGAAAATTTTTGCCAGCTACTCCTCCAATAGAGGACTAATATCTAGAATATACCAAGAACTCAAGAAACAGCTAAGAAAACTAATAAACCAATAAAAAATGGGCAAATGATCTAAATAGACATTTCACAAAAGAAGAACTACAAATGGCCAATATATGTATCAGGAAATGTTCAATATCATTAGCAATCAGAGAGACGCAAATCAAAACTACCCTGAGATTTCACCTAACCCAAATTATAATGACAATCATTAAAAACACAAACAACAAATGCTGGTGAGGGTGTGGAGAAGTGGGAACCCTAATACATTGTTGGTGGGATTGCAGATTAGGAAAACCACTTTGGAAAACAGTATAGAGGATCCTCAGATGAATGGGAATGAACCTAATGTATGATCCAGCAATACCACTTCTGGGTATCTACCCAAAAGAATGGAAACCAAACTATCAGACCGACACATGTGTATCTATGTTTATAGCTGCACAATTCAAATTGCCAAACTATGGAACCAGCCAAGATGTATGTACACAATGGAATTTTACTAAGCCATAAAGAAGAACAAAATCATGTCATTTGCAGGCAAATGGATGGAACTGGAAAACATTATGTTAAGTGAGATTAGTCAGTCACAAAAAGTAAAAAGTCGTATGCTCCCCCTAATATTGGAAGCTAAGGAGAAAGTGGGTCATAAGAGGGACTCTAGACAAAGAAGGAGAAACCTTAGATGAGCAAAGAAGTTGACCTAACTGAAAGTGATAGGAGGGGGAGAGGGAAACACCCTAATGCACATGATGTACATTCACAAACATATCAAAGTCAATCACTAAGCTGAACTTGAGAAAGAGGGAGGGGGAGGGAATGGGGCAGGAATTGGGGAAGGGTTAAATGAGAGATGTGTGCATGTATGCCTCTACCAGCTTGTACCTTGCAAAGATGTATGATTACAATGCACCAAATAAAAAAAAATTGGAAAAAAAGTTACTTCTCATTGTGTCCTTCCTGTGGATATTATATTATTAGTTTCAAGGTGTGTCTAAATTTTGGTAAATGTCTAGTCCTCAGAATAGGAAGTGGAACCTTTTCTTTTCTTTAGAAAGCAGGGCAGAAAGAGGGAGAACTGTACCTAATCAGACAGTATTCTTTGTGTGTGTGTGTGTGTGTGTGTGTGTGTGTGGTACTGGGAATTGAATCCAGGGGAATTCTACCTCCCAGCTATACCCACAGCCCTTTTTTACTTTTTGGCTTGAGGTAGGGTCTTGCTAGGTTACTGAGAGTCTTGCTGTGTTGCTGAAGCCATCCTTGAATTTGCAATTCTCCTGTCTCAGCTTCCCAAGTACTGGGATTACAAGCATGTGCTGCTACACCCAGCTGACAGTACTTCTTTTTTTTTTTTTTTAACAGCTTCCCTTTATCAAGCTTTCGCATAGCATTTGTTCTTAGTGTACATAGAAACACCTGATCTTCTGCTAGTTATATTTCTTTGCTTACATAAATTTAATTAAGTTACAAAATTACAGTAACAGATATAATTGGTATAAACATATTTGAGAAAAGACCCAAGTGATTCTTGGTAAAAACAATCCCAGTACTTGGGAGGTTGAGACAGGAGTTTTACAAGTTCGAGGCCAGCCTTAGCAACTTAGTGAGGTTCTCAGTGAGACCTTATTTCAAACTTAAAAAAGAATATAGGGCTGGGGGTATAGCTTAGAGGTAGAATGTCCCTGGGTTCAATCCCCAATGCCAAACACACAAAATAAACAAACAATAACAAGAAGAAAATAGGAAACTTGAGGGAGTAGCTAGGAGCTCATTAGAGGTCTCCTGTGAGGAGTTTGCTGTGTGACCAGGTCAAACAGTGCCTAGAAAAAAATAGGAAGCTGTGGGTTAGTAAGATTCTACTATAAAAATGTTTACAAAGCTAGGTGTGGTGGCATATGTCTGTAATCCCAATATTTGGAAGGCTGAGACAGGAGGATCACAGGTTCGAGGCCAACCTAAGCAACTTAGCGAAACCCTGTTTGAAAATAAATAAATAAAAAAGAGAGCTAGAGGTTTAGCTCAGAGGGAGAATGCCCCTAGGTTCAGTCCCCAGCACAAAAAAAGAAAGAAGTTTGTAAGCTCCAATGTCCAGAGGCAATCTCTTTTAATACGTTTATAGATAATCATTTCTATAGTAGTTATGACTTTATGTAGTTGTATGACTTTATGTGTCATTACAGTAAATATGTTTTTGTAACCTGCCAATTCATCTAAAACATGTACTAAAATATTTCCAAGTCATTGAATGAATATGCATATTATCCTCCTCACCCACAAAAAAGGAGCAAAAGAAGGAAGAATGTGGAAAGGAAGTCAAAAGAAAGGGAAGGGGAAAAGAGAAGAACAAAAGGAAAGAGCTGCTTAAAACCAGAAGCGAATTGTCAAGATTCAAGGGAAGGTTTTTCTGACCTACCTTCTATGTCAGATCACGTGATTGACATAGGGACCCAGGGAGGTAGATGATGGTGTGGCCCCCTGATGATTTAGGCTGTCCTGGCTCAGAACCCGGCACTACAAACTCTGCAATCTGCATTTTCTGGGCAAGATACCCTTTCCTCTCTTCTCACCTTATCTTCTCATCCTGTCCTCTCCCTTCCCTTCCTTCACCTTCTTTATTTCCCCCTCTCATGTGCATGTATGTATGCTCTCTCTCTTTCATTTAAAATAAATGACAATCAATAATCACGGTGTCATGCACATATTTTAGGTATATAATTCCACGAGATTGAAAAATGCGTGCACCAGTGGGACCCACATTTCCGTCATTGGATGATGTTCCTCATGCCCAGCCAATCCCCTACCTACTGCCTCCTGACATTTTGCCCAAGGTACCTTCCTTTTTTTTTTTTAAGATAAGTTTTATTTTTTTTACTTTTCACATGAAAATTAGACCTATTTTTGAGATAGAATGTAAGGTTTTAGTACATATATACACAGTGTGATGATTGGATCAGGGTATTTAGAACATTTATCCCTTCAAACATTTATCATTCTTGAGGGGCCCTACTTTAGGGTCCACTCTAGGAGAGGGTCTCCAGGAATGCCCCTGTCCAACCGAACTACGAGGACCCAGCTGGCCCCCGGGGTGAGAGGAAGGCAGACCAGCCGAATGCCAACACCCGGCTGGAGGCAGACTCTTGGAACAATCTCGTTTTATTAGAGAAGCAGGGGGCTTTCATATAGATAGAGGTAATAAGGAGGAGTTAGAGTTCACGAGCTCGAAGAATTCAAACCAAAGCAGGTAGGGGGGAAAGGGGAAGCGTGCTCTTTAACTCCTTTATTGCCAAGGACAAGAGCTCCAGAGAGCTGTTGTTATCACCAGGTGCTGTCTTCTCCTTAGAGGTTGTTTTTCTTTTAACCGCTGGCTTTATCTTAAGTCCTGCAAGGGCTTTTTGCTCTTTATGAGAGCAGGGGGAATGGAATTTCCTCACAATTCTAGTTGAATCTATCTATCTAGTTGAATTCTATCAGAATCTTCTTGTTGTCTTGAAATATATAGTGCAATATTGTTAACTCTAGTCACCCTACAGTGCTATATAGAACAACAAAACTTATTCCTCCTATTTCTAATTTTGTAATTGTCAACCAGTATCTTCCTGTCATCCTCTTTCCCACGAAAGCATCTATTACCAGAGATTAGTTTCGCCTATTATCGTACTTCATATACATAGAACTATACTGTAGAAACACTTTTAAGCAAGCCTTCTTTAGTTCAAAGTAATGTTTTGGGGATTCATCCACATCATCGAGTGTATTAGTGCTTCTTTCCTTTTTATTATGGCGTAGTAGCCGTTGTATGAATGTACCATGATGTGTTTATTCATTATCCTGCTGATGGACACTTGTGTTGTCTACATTTTTTCTCAACTATATGTAAAGTTGCTATGAATGTACTTATATAAAGCTTTTTGTGGAAATATGTTTTTATATTTTTTTAGATATATATTTATATGCCTGGAGTGGAATTTTTAGGCCATAGGGTAAGCATACCTTCAACTTCATAAAAAACTGTCAAACCAGAAATGGTTAGAAAGGAACTTTATTGCACCAAGTCAGTCAAGCAAGATTGCAGTTCAAAGGCTCAGCCATCCTAGAAACTAGCAATATTTATTTTTTGTCTCATTTGTTTTATCTTCATTTTGAGGTGAGGTAAACTTTTTGTCTTTCACTTATGGGTACTAAGCAAAGTCCATTCTAGTGTAGCTGAAGAAAATGTATATTTGGCTACACTATTTCTCTTTACTGTATTTTGTCCCCTATTTTATGTCTAAATACTTTTTGTTTCAAATGTTAATAATGGCTCACTTTCAGGATATCAGTTTCAAAGAACTAAGGTTTTGCTGTTAGCCATTTACTCTCCTAATTGGAATTTTTTTTAAAGTGTTTCCCCCCCCCCTGTTAACTGTTTTAGAAAATCCTATAAGAGGGGTGGGTGCATGTCTTAATGTTGGGAAGCAGTGACTTTGGGGTTGAATTTACTTGAATGGATTAAAAATTGCATTGTTACCAAGCTAGAAAAAAATTTATGTATGAAAAATGATAATAGCCTTACACTGAGTACAAATAATACTTATAAGCATGTGAAGATGTGATCATTTGTGATGTTACTTGTATAAATATATATATATCTTTTGAAGTGTTGAAAGGAAAATAGTATTTTATATTCTTTATCATATCACTTTTTATAAGTGTTGAATATATTCCTGTTTATTTTTCTATGTTCTGTTTTGTAGCCTTAAGAAGTGTTTCAAACATATCTGAATGTATAAAATAAGAGTAAATGCCCGACATGGCGTGATGCTGCATTACATATAAAACGGTATGCATATATTAAATTTTGTCTCTTAAAAAAAAAAAAGAAACTGTCAAACAATTTTTCATGGTGTTTGTATGATTTTACATCCTCCTCAGCAGTGTAGGAGAGTTACAGTTGCAGTTGTTCCACAATTATAACCACATTTACTGTTATCACTATTCAAATTTTATATATTCGGATAAGTATGAAATCTTATTTCATTTACTTATTTAACATTTCAGTGTTGACTAATGATGTTGAGTTCTTTTTCCAAGTGGTTTTTGAGTACATACTGTGATGGTTAACTGTTGTTGTTAACTTGACTGGATTGAGAGACACCTAGAAAATTAGTAAAGTACACTTCTGGGTGTGTCTGCAAGGATGTTTCCAGGGAAGATTGGCATGTGAGTCAGCAAAGTGAGTGAGGAAGACCTGCTCTGGACATGGGTGGCATCGTCCAATGGGCTGGGGCCTGGATGGAATGAAAAAGTGGAAGAAGGGAGAAACTCCTACATGCATGTGCACAGTGAAACTTGAGTGGTGCATTTTTTGGCTACTGCTTCCACCCATGGACATTGGACTCCAAATTCTTCAGCTTTTGAACATGGACTTGCATGAGTGGCTCTCAAGGGGCCCTTTTAGCCCTTCAGCTTTGGACTGGGACTGCATCATTGGCCTCTCCTCATTTTAAGACTTCTAGCTTCTTGGGCTGAGCAGCTACCAGTTTCCCTGGCTCTCTAGCCTGCAGACAGCCTCTGATCATATGAGCCAAATAATAAATCCCCTCTCATAAATAAATATATATACATATTCAATTGGGTCTCTGCACAACCCTGACTCATACAGAATGGCATAGGATTTGGAATGTTTCCCCAAAGGTCTATGTGTCAAAAGCTTGGTCCCCAGCTTGGCCCTGCTGGGAGCTGGTGGAACCTTTAAGAAATAGTTCCTAGTTGGAAATCTAATAACTAGGGGCATGACCTTGAAGGGGACAGTGGGACCCAGGCCCTTCTTTTCCTCTCTTTTGCTTCGAAGCCTTAAGGTGAACAGCTTGACACATGCTGACACCATGATGTGCTGCCTTGCCACAGCCCCCAAATCAATGGGACCAACCAATCATGGACTGAAATCTCCAAAATTGTGAGTGAAACTTATAAACTTATAAACCTCAAGTACTTGATTACCAGAAAGCTGACTAAAACACATACAAATATTCAAGTATTTTGACCACTTAAAATTGGATTGTCTTTTTATTACTGAGTTGAAGAAGTCTTTTATATATTTGGATACAAGTCCTATGTCAGATATAGAAAAATATCATTTATATTACTTTCCCAGCTTTGATCACTTTTAAGATATTTCATTGGCTAAATCCTGGGTTATTTATGTTCCTTATGAAAATTTAGAATTGGTTTCTTTGTTTTCATCTCTTTTAAAGAAATACCTGCTGGAATTTTTATTGAAATGGCAGTGAATCTGCCAAGGAATTTGGGTAAAATTATCTTAGCAATATTGAGGCTTCCAAATCAGAGATGTGATATATCTTTTTATTATTTTATTTGTTTTAATCTTTAATTTTTCTTTGTATATTTGTGTCATTTGCAATGTCTTATGCACTTTCTGTTAATTTTTAATGATATTTTATGTTATTATAGGTGACATCTTCATATTTTTATTTCTAATCATTTATTACTACTCTATAAACATAAATTTAATTTTGCATATAGATATTATATTCAGTGACTTTGCTATAATAAATAGATATTTATTTGTATTTCTTTGATACTCATTTGCACATATCTCTGGGATACAAGGTGATATTTTGGTTCATGTATACATTTAGTAATGATCAAGTCAGGCTAATTAGCACATTTATCACCTTAAACTTTTATAATTTCTTTTTAGCAAATACATTAAAATGTTAGCTTCTAGATATTTTGAAATGTATAATGTACTATTTTTAACCTATATTCACCAAACTGTCAAAGAGCACCAGAACTTATTCTGCCTAACTGTAACATTGTACCTGAGTAATATTTTTTGTAGATTAATTTGAAATTTTCTATATAAAATTATGTTTTCTATAAATATGTGGAGACCTTTTAATACATAAGTAAAGGTCATTTTAATTTTCACTTTCAATCTTTATGTCTTTGTTTTTGATGTTGCCCCATTGCACTAGGATCTTCAGTACAATATTTTAAAAAGGAGGAAGCAGTGGACATCCTACTTTCTTCTTAACCTTAGAGTAACTCTAAAGCATTTTGTCAGTAAAGAGGATGTACTTAATCTGTTTCAGTAGATGATCTTTATCGGGATGGGGAAGATTTCTTATTTCCTAATATGCTATGCATTTCTTTGAGGCATATGTATTGAATTAGCAAATGCATTTTCTGCAACTATTGAGATGTTTACATGATTTCTCCCTTGTTTTGTTAATGTAATGCTTTACATTGATCAATTGATTTTTAAGTATTAAATCAACCTTGTATTCCTGGGGAAAAATTCACTTGGTTGTGATATATTATTATTGCTATATGCTTATGGAATTAATATGTTAATGTTTTGTTAAGGATTTTTCCATTTATACTTATAAGGGATTTTTTCTGATACTGGAATGAGGGATATGCTGGTCTCATAAAATAAGCTACAATAAGTGTACCTTTAGGCCATTCTGGAGATAATAGTGCATCCTATAGAATGTGTTCTGTCCTCTATAATCTGAAGAGTTTGTGTATGATTAGTGATATTTTTTCCTCAAACATTTGATAAAATTCATTATAAAACCATCTGGGATTGAAGTACTTTGGGAGGTGGGTTTAATTATCAGTTAATTTTTTTCTTAAGAGATACAGGGTTTTTCAGACTTTTGATTTCTTCGTGTACTGGTTTTGCTAATTTATATCTGTCAAGGAATTTTCTTTTTGCACCTAATCTGTGGAATTTACTGGCACATACTTCATGTTACTTATTATCTTTCTAAAGACAATAGCATCTGTAATTATGTCCCCTTTTTCATTCCTGATATTTCTGGCTTGTATTTTTCTTTTGTTGTTGTTGTTTTGTTGTTAAATGGGCCTGCTAAGGTATTCTCCATTTTATTAATCTTTTCAAAGAACCAGATTCTGGCTTTGTTGTTTTTTCCTTTTGATCATCTGTTTTCTGTTTTGTTGATTTCCAGTTTTTTTTTTTTTTTTGGTACTGGGATTGAACTCAGAGGCATTCTACCTCCTATCTACACCCCTAGCCCTGTTTTTTATCCTTATTTTGAAACAGGGTCCTACTAGGTTGATGAGAGTCTCACTATTTGCTAAGGCTGTCCTTGAATCTGCCATCCTCCTATCTCAGCCTCCCAAGTACTGGGATTGATTACAAGTGTGTGCCACCCATGCCCGGCTTCGTTTCCACTTTTTATTGCTTCCTTCTTCCTACTTACTTTGGGCTTCATTTTTAGCTTTTTTTTTTTTTTTTTTTTTTTTTTTTTTTTTTTTTTTTTTTTTTTTTTTGTGGTATTGGGGATTGAACTCAGGGCCATTCTACCTCCGAGCTATACCCCCAGCCCTATTTTTTATTCTTTATTTTGAAACAGAGTCTCACTAAGTTGCAGAGGACCTCACTAAGCAGCTGAGGCTGGCCATGAACCCAGATCCTCTGGTCTCAGCCTCCCAAATGCTGGGAGTACAAGCGTGCGCCACCACTCCTGGCTCATTTTTAGCTTCTTGAAGAAGCAGTTGATATCATTGATTTTTAAATCTTTGTTCTTTTCTAATTAAGCATTTATAGGTCCAAATTCTGTTAGCTGAATTCCACAAATTCTTTCATTGTCATTCATTTAACGTATTTCCTATTTACCTTGTGACTTCTTTTTTGAGCCATGGGGTATTTATAACTGTATCACTTACTTCCAGAATATTTAGAGATTTTAAAAGAAACCTGGTTTTAAAATAAGTATTTTATTTTAGATTTATGAAAAGATTATAAAGGTATCACTGATAGTGTCTGTATGTCTCTGATCCAGGTTCCCCTGATGATAATATCTTATGTTACCATGGAACATTTGTCAATTCTAAGAAACCAACATTGGAACATTACTAATGAAACTTCAAAGTCAGGTTTTACCAGTCTTTCCACTAATAATCTTTCTCTATTCCAATCCAGGATACTACATTGAACTTAGTAGATTTTTTTACTTCTTTTAATTTCTAACTTTAATTATTTTCTCTCCAGGAATACATATTGCCAAGCATATGGTCTGTCATGATAAAATTTTGTGTGCATATGAAAAGAAACTGTATTCTTAACTGTTTACAGGTAATGTTCTGGAAATATCAGTTGACTGATGGTATTGTTCAGACATTCCATATCCTTACTGATTTTTTGTTTACTTTTCTTGCTGGATATGGAGGAGTATTCCAATTGTCAACTATATTTATGAATTTGTCTATTTTTTCCTTTAGTCCTGACAGTTTTTGCTTCATGTATTTTGAAGCTTTGTCATTACATACACATACATTTAGAATTTTTAGTTCTTAATTAATTGACCTTTTTATTACTATGAAATGTTCTTCTTTAGTTTAATATTACTCTTTGTCTTGATTTTTTTTAACTAATATTAATACAGCCACTCTAGCTCTCTTAGAATCAGTACCTGTGTAGTATATTCCCACATTCTATAAAGTATACTCTCTCTAAGCAAACTGTTAAAGCTTGCTTTTTTATTCAACTTGACAAGATCTGACTTTATAGTGTTTACATTCAATGTGATAATCAATATATCTGAGTAAAAGCTACTTGTTTTCTATTTGTTCCATTACTTCTATGTTCATTTTCCTTTTTTCCTATCTTCCTTTTAATTAATAAAATAATTTTTAATGTTTTACTTTATTATTCTGCTATTGGGTTTCTTGATATAGCTCTTTTATTTTTTTGGTGGGTCGCATTAAGAATTACAACATGCATCTTTAACTTTGACTAATATTAATTCAACCATTTTATGCATGATGTAAAAATACTTCACATAATTCCATTTCTCTCTCTTGTCCCACATCTCTATATCATGTGCTATTTTTGTCATACATTTATTTTGCATATGCAATATATATATAATATATATAATTATATAATCATAATTCCCATAAAGTACTGTTACTGTTTTTACTCTTAACCACCTATTGTCTTTTAAATAAATTAAGAGACATGAAAGTCTTATGTTTACTCATACTTATCATTTTCAGCAATCTTAATTCTTTCACTTATATCTGAGTTTTCATAGTATTGTTTCTCCTCAACCTGAAAAGCTTTTTTTTTTTTTAGTGGTACTGGGGATTGAATTCAGGGGCATTCTACCTCCGAGCTATACCCCCAGCCCTATTTTTTATTCTTTATTTTGAAACCGAGTCTCACTAAGTTGCAGAGTGCCTCACTAGGTAGCTGAGGCTGGCCGAGAACCCAGATCCTCCGGTCTCAGCCTCCTGAATGCTGGGATTACAAGCGTGCACCACCACGCCCGGCCCTGAAAAGCTTTTTTTCCTATTTCTTATAATGCAAGTCTACTGACCACAGATTTTCTCATATTTTATCTAAAACCTTAATTTTGCATTCATTTTTGAAGTATTTTTACTAACTATTGAATTCTAGATTGACAGTGTTTTTTCTTTCTATACTTGAAAGATTGTTCATTTTCATCCGATTTTTGCTATTTCTGATGAGAGGTGAACTAATCAGAGTTCCTTGCCTAATCTGTTTGTTTGCTCACCTTTCCTTTTATAATATACAGCCTGCTGCAAAAGCCTTCCAGTGAATGTTTTTTAATATATAATATTTCTATGCTTTAAAAGTTCCATATAGTTCTTTAAAATGTTTCATTCCTATTATGTTCATATATTTCTTTCAGTCCTTGCACATGTTTATAAAAGCTCTTCTAAGTTCTTTTCCTTTTTTTTATTTTTATTTTTTTTTATTTTGAAATAGAGTCTCATTAAGTTGCAGAGGGCCTTGTAAGTTGCCGAGGCTGGCCACAGACCTGTGATCCTGTTTCAGTCTCCCAAGTACTGGGATTCAGGTGTGGGCCACCATGCCCAACTCTTCTAAACTCATTACCTGACAACTTCAATATCTTTATCATTTCTGGGGCTCTTTTAGTTTCTCATTTTTTTCTCCTGATTTTGGGTCACATTTCTCTTTACATGTATGATGATTTGATTTTGACTGTACATGGGAGACTGTGAGTGCAACATCACTTGTGAGGCTGGATTTTTCCCATTCAAAAGTGTTATTTGTGTCCTAACCTGTAATAGATTTGGTGGTAGACTACCTTGATCCTTTTGAGATTAGATTATTGGCTTTACTTAGGCAGTTCTAGAGTATACTTACTCTGGGGCATGTTCCTTATTCCTGCCATGGCCTTTCCTGAGGTCTTTTTATTTGGGCTGACACAATTCCAGTGTCTCCTAAAATTATGCAATCTCTAGAATCTTGATTCACTTTTCAGCCCCACAGAAACTGTTCTCTGGTAGGCCTTCTGCAGTTTCCTGTGCTTGAATACAGCTCAATATTGAAACTTCTTACCTGGATTTCTGAGGCTCCTTCCCTGGCCAGCTCTCTTCTCTCTAATGCCTTGTCATATAAATTCAAGCTGCCTCTGCAGCCTGACCTCCAATCTGGGTCTTCTCTGCCCAGCAAGACTGATGTCTCTTCAGACTACTTCCATTAGGAGAAATTTAGAAAGTTCTTCCAAGCAGAAATAAGGGGGAATGTGGCATGACTTTATGCATTTTTTCTCTCAAGGATAATAACATTATGCCATATGTTGTCCATTTTCTAAAAATAGGTGCTTCAAATATATTATTCCCGATTTTACTTTGTAGTAGAATACCAAGTATAAGACCTATACTCTGTCACAACAAAAACTGGCTTTTAAATTTTCATTTGTTTCCTTCCCATTATCCATCTTCTACCCAGTTTCTCTGCACTGTGTGATATGTGTCTACCTCCTTACAATCTACATTCAATATTTCATTAAGTGCATACTTATTTAGAGGATAATAAAGTAGGGTTTTTTGGTATGGAATTTAAATTTTTTTCATAGTTAGTATTAGGATAGAATCTTTTGTATCTTACTTTTTAATTTTACCCCACTCTTATATATGTCAAGGTGGTCTCTAGGATGTCTATACCATTCTATACTTGCACCAGCAGTTTGTAAGAATTACAAACTATTTCCCTTCACTTTGGCAGGATTTGATGTTAATACACTTACTAACTTTGTTGCATTTTTAATGTTTGCCCATTTGTTGGTGAGATGTCCTTATTGACACTTTACATTTCTCTTATTAATAATGTATAATATATATAAAACATTGAACATCTACTATAAGCTATTAGTTATACCTGGTATTACTTAATCATGATGAAAATCATCACAAAGTAAACATTATTACTATCCTTGTTTTACAGATGAGTAAACTGATGCAAAGCTATTAATATACCAGTAACTTATACAAGGTACATGGCTAGTAAAACACAGAATTGGGATTTAAACATAAATACTTAAGCTCCAGAGTATTAAGTCATAATTAAGTCATATTAAATCATAATTAAGCCAGTATTAAGTCATTTTCTCTACAGTAAGTGCAAGCATCAATTAATCCCATTTTTTTTTTTTTTTTTTTTTTGGTGGTACTGGGGATTGAACTCAGGGGCATTCTACCTCCGAGCTATACCCCCAACCCTATTTTTTATTCTTTATTTTGAAACCGAGTCTCACTAAGTTGCGGGGTGCCTCACTAGGTAGCTGAGGCTGGCCGCGAACCCGGATCCTCCGGTCTCAGCCTCCCGAATGCTGGGATTACAAGCGTGCGCCACCACGCCCGGCAATTAATCCCATTTTTAAAGATGAGGAAACTATGCCCCTAATAGTTTGATATCCTGCCCAAGATTGCCCATTAGTGGCTGATGAAACCTATATTCAAACTTAACTAGTTCTAAGTCCTGCATTCTTATTAGCAAATGTTTGGGCCAATAAAACAGTAACTTTGGACATGACCTTTATTCTACAGGACCAGGAACAGTGCATGGGTAAATTTACACTCTCTTTTCAGTATACTATGACTCTCTAAGCACTTACCCTGTCACATTTACATGACCTGTTCATATGTCTATTCTAACATCTCATTTCTAACCGATTCCTGATTACTCTGTTCCTAGTACGGTGCCTGGCACACTGATTAACAAGTACTCCCCTGATCAGGCAGAAATGTTAAAATAGATTTCCATTTCTTTTTTCTATTTGTGATACATAGTTCTTTTCATCTCTGCATCTTTCTCTTCATCAAATCCTGTCTTCAAACTCTTATTCATGTTATAGTTCCTATTTTATAATTGTGAAGCAAAAATTGTGGAATTTTAATGACTATGTGGAAAATGGGATAGGTTATTTGAAAACTCTCATTAATCAGTAGACACTACCTTAACTGGAAAAAGTTAGCACTCAGAATTTCTGACATTACAGGAGGCATCACAATACCTGACTTCAAACTCCACTACAAAGCCACAGTAATAAAAATAGCATGGTATTGGCACAAAAATAGACACACAGACCAATGGAGCAGAATAGAAGATTCAGAAACAGACCCACGTGCTTACAGTCAATTGATTTTTGACAAAGGAGCCAAAAACGTACACTAGAAAAAAGATAGCCTCTTTAACAAATGGTGTTGGCAAAACTGGTTAACCATATGCAGGAAAATGGAAATAAACCCCACCTTCTCACCATGCACAAGAGTCAACTCAAGGTGGATCAAAGACCTGGAAGTCAGGCCAGAGACCTTGCAGCTACTTGAAGAGATCATAGGCCCAACACTTCAACACATAGACACAGGTAAAAACTTTCTCAACAAGACCCCAAAGGCACACGAAACTCCAGGAAGATCAATACATGGAATTGCATTAAACTAAAGAGCTTCTGTGCAGCAAAGGAAACTATCAAGAACCTCAACAGAGCCCACAGAATGAGAGAAAATTTTTGCCAGCTACTCTTCTGATAGAGGACTAATATCTAGGATATACAGAGAACTCAAGAAACTCACAGCTAAGAAAACAAATAACCCAATCAAAAAATGGGAAAAGGATCTAAATAGACACTTCACAAAAGAACTACAAATGGCCAATAAATGTATGAGGAAATGTTCAACAACATTAGCAATCAGAGAGATGCAAATCAAACTACCTTGAGATTTCACCTAACCCCAATCAGAATGGCAATCATCAAAAACACAAACAACAACAAATGCTGATGAGGGTGTGGAGAAGTCGGAACCCTAATACATTGTTGGTGGGACTGCAGATTAGTGCAACCACTTTGAAAAACAGTATGGAGGATCCTTAGACAAATGGGAATGAACCTACAGCAACACCACTTCTGGGTATCTACCCAAAAGGATGGAAACCAAACTATCAGACCGACACATGTGTATCTATGTTTATAGCTGCACAATTCACAGTTGCCAAACTATGGAGCTAGCCAAGATGTCCATCAACAGATGAATGGATTACAAAACTATGGGATATGTACACCATGGAATTTTACTCAGCCATAAAGAAGAACAAAATCATGTCATTTGCAGGCAAATGGATGGAACTGGAAAACATTATGTTAAGTGAGATTAGTCAGTCACAAAAGTAAAAAATCATATGCTCTCCCTAATATGTGGAAGCTAGGGAGAAAGTGGGACATAAGAGGAACTCTAGATGAAGAAATCTTAGAAGAGTACAGAAGGTGACTTAACTGAAGGTGATGGGAGGGGGGAACACCTAAGCACACAATGTACTTTCACAAACATATCAAAGTCAATCTCTGAACTTGAGAAGGAGGGAGGGCGAGGGAATGGGGCAGGAATTGGGGAAGGGTTAAATGAGAAATGTGTGTGTGTATGCCTTGTACTTAACACAGATGTATGATTACAATGCACCAATACAAAAAAAAAAAAAAAAGAATTTCTGGCATTAGCATTAGGTACCATATAAAGCCGAGTCTCTCTAGATTTGCAACTTACCTACTTGTAGTAGCCTCAGTTACCCCCCAAAACACTTCAAAAATCTCAGTTAATAACTCAGTTCTGAGAGATATTTAAGGATTTTTAAGGCACAAATTATTGTCTAGGAACAAAAATTTTTTCTCCAGTTTTTCCAAAGTCTTATTTCCTACCCAGTTTTGGGTACTAAATACCTGGGAGTGGTTTTGTGACTAAGAAACCACTTTGAAACAGGAAACAAGCTGTGGATTTGTGAGTTGGTATTTGAGCATTCATTCATTTATTTCTTCATATAATGAAAACTTCCTGAGCAGCTGTAATGGCTTGAATATGAAATCTCCTCCAGAAAAGTGCATTAGCAATGCAGAAATGTTCAGAGGTAAAAATAATTGAA
>PVLC010024273.1:0-11056 GCA_004027655.1 Graphiurus murinus
TGCGGTACTGGGGATTGAACTCAGGGGCATTCTACCTCCGAGCTATACCCCCAGCCCCTTTTTATTCTTTATTTTGAAACAGAGTCTCACTGAGTTGCGGAGTGCCTCACTAGGTAGCTGAGGCTGGCCGCGAACCTGGATCCTCAGGTCTCAGCCTCCCGAATGCTGGGATTACAAGCGTGCGCCACCACGCCCGGCTCTAACTTTATTTTTAAATTAATTTTTCTTGTGATACTAGGGATTGAGCCCAGCAGCATTCTACCTCTGAGCTACACTCTCAGTCCTATTTTATTTTATTTTGAAACAGGATCTCACTAAGTTGTAGAGGGCCTTATTAATTTCCTGAGGCTGGCCTCAAACCTGTGATCCTCTTGTCTCAGTCTCCCAAGTACTGGGATGACAGGCTAAGAGTGCTTGCCTAGTATGCCCAAGGCCTTGGGTTCAATCCCCAGTAATGCAAACACACACACACACACACACACACACACACACACACACACACACAAACTGCAAGCTAAATAAGCTTTTGCTCTTCTTACTAATTCCCCTCCCCCATCCCAAGTACACATCTGAACATGCAACCAGCAGAGGTGAGGTGATGGCCTCATAAGATAGGAATGGACATTGGAAGCTGGATGCGGTGGCCCACACCTGTAATAGTACTTGGGAGGCTGAATCAGGAGGATTGCAAGTTCATGACCAGCCTCAGCAAATAAGTGAGGCCCTGTTTCGTTTCCCTTTCTTTTCTTTTATGTCTGTGGTACTAGAGATGGAACCCAGGGACATTCTACCTCTGAGTTATATCCTAGCCCCTTATTTATTTATTTAGAAATAGGGTCTCATTAGGTTGTTGAGAGTCTCACTAAATTGCTGAGGCTGTCCTCAAACCTGTGATCCTCCTGTTTCAGCATCCCAGTACTGGAATTACAGGCATGCACCACTATGCCCAGCTGTAGAACCTGTTTCAAAACAAAAAAGCCCGGTGTGATGGTGCATGCTTGTAATCCCAGTATTTGGGAGGCTGTGAGAGGAGGATTTCAGGTTAGAGGCCAGTCTCAGCTACCTAGTGAGGCCCTCCACAGCTTAGTGAGACCCTGTTTCAAAATAGAGAATCAGCCGGGCGTGGTGGCGCACGCTTGTAATCCCAGCATTTGGGAGGCTGAGACCGGAGGATCCGGGTTCGCGGCCAGCCTCAGCTACCTAGTGAGGCACTCCGCAACTTAGTGAGACCCTGTTTCAAAATAAAGAATAAAAAATAGGACTGGGGGTGTAGCTCGGAGGTAGAATGCCCCTGAGTTCAATCGCCAGTACTGCAAAAAAAAAAAAAAAAAAAAAAAAAAAGACTCAAAAACAGGGCTGTGGGTGTAGCTCGGAGGTAGAATGCCCCTGAGTTCAATCCCCAGTACCGAAAAAAAAAAATAGGGCTGGGGATGTAGGTCAGAGGAAAAATGCCCCTGGGTTCAATCCCCAGCACCACACACACAAAAAAAAAAAATAGGGCTGGGGGTGCAGCTTGAAGGTAGAATGCCTTTGGGTTCAATTCCCAGTACTGAAAAAAAAAAGTGCTGGGGATGTAGCTATGAGGTAGAGTGTCCCTGGGTTCAATCCCCAGTACTGTAAAAAAGTAAAATAAAATAGACACTGGGAGCCGGGAGTGGTGGCGCAGGATTGTAATCCCAGCATTTGGGAGGCTGAGAACAGAGGATCCGGGTTTGGGCCAGCCTCAGCTACTTAGTGAGGCACTCCGCAAATTAGTGAGACCCTGTTTCAAAATAAAAGAATAAAAATTAGGGCTGGGGGTATAGCTCGGAGGTAGAATGCCCCTCAGTTCAATCCCCAGTACCGAAAAAAAAAAAAAAAAGACACTGGGAGCGACAGGGTGGCCTTGTGCTACCAATGGAAAGGCTGTTTACTCACCATTCCTTGCGCCCTAAAGTAGCAGTGCTATAGAACAGCCGGGGCCATGTCCCCAGCACTCTCCCTACAGGCACATTTTTAGGGCATACATTTTCCATGAAAGTAAAATTTTTCATCTATTGGCTTCCTTTCAGATTTTGTTTAATGCAACGGTATGTTTTAACTTTGGAAAGGGGCAAATGATTGCAAACTAGAGACTGAGCACTTATCCCTTGTTGTGGGTGTAGGCGTTTGCTCACAGCTCCTTCCACAGATTGTGCGAAGAGCCCAACTTCAGTCAGGCGCAGCGGCGTATGCCTGTAATCCCAGGATTTGGGAGAAAGAGACAGGAAGATTGTCAGTTTCCGAAATTTAGTGAGACTCTCAGCAACCTAGTGAGATCCTGTTTCCAAATAAATAAAATAGGGTGGAGGTGTAGCTCAGACATAGAATGCCCCGAGTTCCATCCCCAGTATCACAAAACAAAACAAAGAGTCCAACTGTAGGTGGAAGAAAGGAAATTATGAGTCCTACCCCATGGATGAGACAAATTACCTTACAGTTTGGTGTCTCCTTTTCCAGGCCTAGAAATTTGGGCAAAATTATGTACACATTAAAAGATATTTTTTTAGAGCCAGGCGTGGTGGTGCACGCTTGTAATCCCAGTACTTGGGAGGCTGAGACAAGAGGATTGCAGGTTCCTAGTCAGCCTCAGCAACTTAGTGAGGCCCTCTGAAACCTAGTGAGACCCTGTTTCAAAATAAAGAATAAAAAATTAGGGCTGGGGGTGTAGCTCAGAGGTAGAATGCCTCTGGGTTCAATCCCCAGTACTAAAAAAATAAATAAATAATTAAAAAAATATTTTTTCAGCCGGGCATAGTGGTGCACACTCATAATCCCAGTATTTGGGAGGCTGAGACCAGAGGATCTGGGTTTGCAGCTAGCCTCAGCTACTTAGTGAGGCTCTCTACAACTTAGTGAGACCCTGTTAAAAATAAAGAATGAAAAATAGGGCTGGGGGTGTAGCTCGGAGGTAGAATGCTCCTGGGTTCTGGGTTCAACTCCTGGTACCGAAAAAAAAATTTGTGTGTGTGTGTGTGTGTGTGTGTGTGTGTGTGTGTGTGTGTATGTATGTTACTGGGTATTGAGCCCAAAGGCATTCTACCTCTGAGCTACACACCCAGCCCTATTTTTAATTTTTATTTCGAAACAGATCTTGCTAAGTTGATGAGTCTCACTACTTTCTGAGGCTGTCCTTGAACCTGAGATCCTTCTGTCTCAACCTCCCAAGTACTGTGATTATAGGTGTGTGCCACCATGGCAGCTTATTTTGTTATTTTGAAACAGGGTCTCACTAAATTGTTGAGGGTCTCACTAAATTGCTGAGGCTGGCCTCAAACTTGCTAACCTTCTGCTAGCCTCCCAAGTACTGGAATTACAGGTCTGTGCCTCTGTGCCTGGCTAAAAATATGTACCCATTTGATTTAGGTTGTTTTGGGGGCTAATTCATCTCTATCCTTTTCACTAAAATGTCTATGATCTGGGGCTGGGATGTGGCTCAATGGTACAGCACTTACCTAACAGGTCCTGATTTCCATCTCTAGCACTAAAAAAAAAAAAAAAAAGGTATCTGTGAGCCTGGCATGGTGGCCACACCTATAATCCCAGTACTTGAGAGGCTGAGACAGGAGGATCAAAGGCTCGATATCAACCTCAGCAATTTAGTGAGACCCTGTTTCAAAATGTAAAAAAAATAAAATAGGGCTTTATGTGTATCTTGCAGATGAAATGTCCATGGGTTCATTCAACTCTCAGTACTAAAAAAAAAGAAAGAAAAGTATCTGGTATCTGTGAGTAATGGGGTTCGGGGGGCAGTGGCACACACCTGTAATCCCAGTACTCGGAAAACTGAGACAGGAAGGAGGCTCGCAGGTTCCAGACCAGCCTCAGCAACTTAGTGACATCCAGTTTCAAAATGAAAAATAAAATAGGACTAGAGGTGTAACTCAGAGATAGTTACTGGGCTCAATCTTGAGTCTCACACACACACAAAAAGTATCTACGACCTGCATTCTTAGACCACACGCCTACACTAAATTCTTTTCATTGGATTTTTTTCTAGAAAATTTACAGGTATGTTTTTCTTGTCCTCATTTTTAGAATCTCTTTGCGCAAAGTTCCATCCCTCTGGGTGTCGATGTATTAAGGCAATGTGCCACAGGAGGCTGATCTGGGAATTTGTAAGATAAGGTGACACTGGAAAGATGTTTCATCAAAATGCCAAAGCGTGCAAAAGCATATCCTCCCTCGCATTTACGCACATTGATGTCAAGTGGTCAAGCAGTTCCTAAGCAACCATGCGGTTGCTAGGCTGGCTTGTCACATGTCCATGGATTGGGCTGGAAAAGAGACAGTGAGTTAAAAATGCATTCAGACAGGTTATTGCTTAAAGAGACAGTAAAAGAGCCAGATTCTATGACACAGGCTTATAATCCCAGTATATGGGAGGCTGAGTGAGACAGGGGGATCACAGGTTGGAGGCCAGCCTTAGCAACTTGGGGAGACCCTGTTTCTTCTTTTTTTGTGTGTGTGGTACTGGGGATTGAACCCAGGGGGCATTCTACCTCCGAGCTACACCCCCAGCCCTATTTTTTATTCTTTATTTTGAAACAGGGTCTCACTAAATTGCAGAGGGCCTCACTAAGTAGCTGAGGCTGGTCGCGAGCCTGGATTCTCCTGTGTCAGCCTCCCAAGTACTGGGATTACAAGCATGCGCCACCACGCCTGGCTAAAAGACCCTGTTTCAAAAGAAAAATAAGGCCAGGGCTGGGTGTGGTGGCACATGCTTGTAATCCCAGTACTTGGGGAGGCTGAGACAGGAGGATTGCAGGTTCGCGGCCAGCCTCAGCTACTTAGTAAGGCCCCCCACAACTTAGTGAGTTCCTGTTTCAAAATAAAGAATTAAAAATAGAGCCGGGCGTGGTGGCACACGCTTGTAATCCCAGCATTCGGGAGGCTGAGACCAGAGGATCCGGGTTCGCAGCCAGCCTCAGCTACCTAGTGAGGCACTCCGCAACTTAGTGAGACCCGGTTTCAAAATAAAGAATAAAAAAAAAATAGGGCTAGGGGTATAGCTCGGAGGTAGAATGTCCCTGAGTTCAACCCCCAGTACCGGAAAAAAAAAAAAAAGAATTAAAAATAGGGCTTTGGGTGTAGCTCAGAGGTAGAATGCTCCTGGGTCCAATCCCCAGTAAAAAAAAATAATAATAATAAGGCTAGGCATGGTGGTGAACACTTGTAATCCCAGTATTTGAGAGGCTGAGACAGGAGGATTGAAGGTTCGAAATCAGCCTCAGCAACTTAGTGAGACCCTGTTCCCAAATAAGAAATAAAATAGGTCTGGAGTTATAGCCGAAGGTAGAAGGCCATTGGTTCTATCCCCAGTACCACAAAAAAAAAAAAAAAAAAAAAAAAAAAAAAAAAAAAAAAAAAAAAAAAAAAAAAAAAAAAAAAAAAAAAAAAAAAAAAAAGAAAGAAAGAAAAGAAAAGAAAAAAGAATAAAGAAAGAAAGATAAAAATAAGAAGACAGGCATGGTGTTGCACACTTGTAATCCTGGTACTTGGGAGGCTGAGACAGGAGGACTGCAGGTTTGTGGCCAGCCTCAGCAACATAGTGAGGCCTTCTGCAATTCAGTGAGATCCTCTTTCTTTTTTTTTTTTTCATATTTTTTATTGTAATAATTCGTGCTTTGTATATATACATTTTTGTTAGGTACAAATTGATTAAGACAAATGTGCACACACACCCCCCAAAAAGGAAGATATTGACACTGGTATAAGCTACCAATTTTGTTCAGATTTTACCTATGTTACATGCACTCGTGTGTGTGTGTGTGTGTGTGTGTGTGTGCGTGTGTGTAGTTTTAGCACATGTGTAGATTCATGTAATAACCACTACAATCAAGATTTGGAACTGTTCATTCAGCACAAAGAGCTGGTGCTAACCCTTTCTAGTCCCCTCCCCCACCCTTGTCCCCTTGGCAACCACAAATCCTTTCTCCATCTCTATAATTGTATTATTTCAAGAATGTTAGATAAGTGGAATCACACCATGTGAAACCTTTGGAGACTGGCTTTTTCTACCCAGCATAATTCTCTTGAGACCCAACTAAGCTGTTGCATTTATCAATAGTCCCTCCCTTTTCATTGTTGCATATATTCCGTAACGCAGATGTACAACCCTTTGTTTAACCATTTACTCACTGAAGGACATCTGGCCTAATTCCAGTTTTTAACTATTATGACTACAGCTACTTCGACTGTGTGTGTGTGTGTGTGTGTGTGTGTGTGTGTGTGTGTGTGTGTGTGGTATCGGTGATCAAACCCAGGGGCGTTCTACTTCCTAGCTATACCTCCAGCCCTTTTTTGTAGATTTGTTTTGAAACAGGAGGGTCATGCTAAGTTGCTGAGGCTGGTCTTAAACCTGCAATCCTCCTGTCTCAGCCTCCCAACAACTGGGATTCCAGGCGTGAACCACTATGCCAGGCCTCAACCCTATTTTATTTATTTATTTATTTATTTATTTATTTATTTATTTATTTATTTATTTATTTACTTATTTACTTATACTGAGGATTGAACCCAGGGCAGTCTACCTCCAAGCTACACTCCCAGCCGTAACCTGCAATCCTCCTGTCTCAGCCTCCCAAGTACTGGGATTACAAGAGTGCTCCACCATACCCAACTTCCTATTTATTTATTTATTTTTGTAGTACTGGCTGGAAATTGAACTCAGAGACATTCTACCTCCGAGCTATACCCCTAGACCAATTTTATTTCTTATTTGGAAATAGGGTCTCACTAGGTTGCTAAGATCCTCACTAAATTGCTGAGGCTGTCCTCCAACCTGCGATCCTCCTGTCTCAGCCTCCCAAGTATTGAGATTACAAGCGTGCACCACCACACCTGGCTCTATTTTATTTTTTATTTTGAAACAGGGTCTCATTAAATTGCTGAGGACCTCACTATATTGCCGAGGTTGTCCTTGAATCTGCTACCCTTCTGTCTCAGTCTCCCAAGTACTGGAATTACAGGCATGTGCTACCACTCCTGGCTCATCTATCTATCTATCTATCTATCTATCTATCTATCTATCTATCTATCTATCTATCTATCTATCTGTCGTTTATCTATCTGTCATCTATCTATCTATGAATGATTGAACCCAGGGACATTCTACCTCCAAGCTATACTCCCAGCCCTTTTATACCCCCAGCCCTTTTTATTTTTTATGTGTGTGTGTATTTTTTTATTTTTTGCAGTACTGGGGATTGACCCCAGGGGTATTCTACCTCTGAGCTACACCCCCAGCCCTATTTTTTATTCTTTATTTTGAAACAGGGTCTCACTAAGTTGCGAAGTGCCTCCCAGTACTGGGATTACAAGTGTGTACCACCACGCCTGGCTATTTTTTATATTTTGAAGTAGGGTCTTGCTAAATTGCTGAGAGCTTCACTAAGTTGCTGAGGCTGGTCTTGAACCTATGATCCTCCTGTCTCAGCCTCCCAAATATTGGGATTATGGGAGTGTGCCACCATGCCTGGCTCTTTTGTATTTTGAAACAAGTCTCACTAAGTTGCTACAGGCCTTGCTATGTTATTGAAACTGGCCTGGAATTTGGGATTTTCCTTTCTCTACCTCTCAAGTACTGGGATTATAGGAGTGCAGCACTATGCACAGCCTCAACAAGTTTAGAATTGAAATCATTCACAGTAAGCCAGGCATGGTAATGCATGCCTGTAATCCCAGTATTTGGGAGGCTGAGACTGGAGGATCGCAGGTTCAAGGGCAGCCTGAGCAATGTACCGAGATGTTCAGCAACCTAGCAAGACCCTGTTTCAAATTAAAATAAATAAATAAAACAGGGCTAGGGTATAGCTCTCAGATAGAATGTCCCTGAGTTCAATCCTCATTTCCAAGAAAGAAAGAAAGAAAAAAGAATGGAGGCATAGGAAGATAGGAATTGGCATGGCAGCAAAGTTACTGTGTATAACAAAGCCTGCTTACATTTCCTGCCAGGAGAAATTGCCTGTTTAAATGTTTTATCATTTGATTAGTAGGTATATGAAAGGGATTTAGAATTGATACAAATTGATATGGCTCAGCCACAAAGATATGCATTAGCCTATGTCCGCAGGCCTCATAGGAGCCATGATGTTACTAATGAAAATGGTACACTAGAAATGTTTTCTAATGGAAAAAATATATTTTCATTTTTTGTCCATTTAGTAAGAAGGGAAATTTGCTTTTGAGAAGAAACTCTGAGTAGATTTGTTTTAAGTTATTTGTATGTTCTCTTAGAGAGGGGACCAGCAAACAATGGCCTGTGACCAGATATGGATTGCTGCATGCTTTTGTAAATAAAGTTTAATGGCACACAAAAAACCAATATGATTTCTATATACTAACAATCAAATTTAAAAACACAACACCAGGGGTTGGGGGTATATAGCTCAGTGGTCAGTTGTAGAGCACATGTTTATTATGTGCATGGTCCTAGGTTCTATCCTAGCACCAAAAAACAAACAAACAAACAAAAAAAAAAAACCCCACAATACCAGGTGCAATGGTTCCAAAGAAGATGAAATAGTTAATATAACTAACAAAACATGTACAGGAAGCTGGGTGTGATATCCCACACCTACCTTTACCTTTCTTTCTTGTTTTTTTTTTTTTTGTGTGTGTGTGTGTGGGGGCGGGTACTGGAGATTGAACCCAGAGGCATTCTACCTTCCAGCTATACTCCCAGCCCTATTTAATTTTTATTTTGAAACAGGGTCTTGCTAAGTTGATGAGAGTCTCACTACTTGCTGAGACTATCCTCGAACCTGTGATCCTCCTGTCTCAGCCTCCCAAGCATTAGGATTACAAGTGTGTATCACCATGCCTGGCTGTCCCATATCTTTCAATTAAAATATATATATAGCTGGGCGTGGTGGCACATGCTTGTAATCCCAGTACTTGGGAGGCTGAGACAGGATGATTACAGGTTTGTGGCCAGCCTCAGCTACTTAGTGAGACCCTCCACAATTTAGTGAGACCCTGTTTCAAAATAAAGAATAAAAAATAGGGCTGAGGGTGTAGCTCGGAGGTAGAATGCCCCTGGGTTCAATTCTCAGCTCCGCAAAACAAACAAACAAACAAACACCAAGTGTGGTGGCGCACACCTCTAATCCCAATACTTGGGAGGCTGAGACAGGATCACAGGTTCGAGGTCAGCCTCAACAACTTAATGAGGCCTTCTGCAACTTAGTGAGACCCTGTTTCAAAATAAAAAACAAAAAAATCGGGCTGAGGGTGTAGCTCAGAGGCAGAATGTCCCTGGATTCAATCCCCAGTACTACATACACACACACACACACACACACACACACACACACACACATACACACACACACACACACACACACACACACACACACAAAGATATATAAAAGATGGGAAGACAGATGTGGTATTACATGCCTGTAATCCCAGTACTTGAGAGGCTGAGACAGGAGGATTGCACGTTTAAGACCAGTCTCAGCAACTTAGTGAGACTTTCAGCAAACTAACAAGACCCCGTGTCAAAACCAAAAAAATATATGAAGGGCTAGAGCATAGCTCAGAGGTAGAATGTCCCTGGGTTCAGTTCCCAGTACCACTAAATACATACATACATATGTATTACATCACATCTATAATCTTAGTACTTGGGAGGCTGAGACAGGAGGATCACAGATTCAAGGCCAGCATCAGCAATTTAGTGAGGCTCTCCACAACTTAGTTAGATCCTGTTTCTTTTTTCTTTTGTACTGGGGATTGAACCCAGAGACATTTTACCTCCGAGCTATACCCCCAGCCCTATTTTAAAAAATTTTTTATTTTGAAACAGTGTCTCACTAGGTTGGTGAGAATCTCACTATTTGTAGAGGCTGTCCTTGGCTGTACTGGGATTTTAAATGTGTGCCACCATGCCCGGCTGACCCTTTTTCAAAAGAAAAAGAAAAAGGAATGTCGGACGTGGTGGTACATGCCTGTAATCTCTGTACTTGGGAAGCTGAGACAGGAAGATCACAGGTTTGAGGACAGCTTCAGGAAGTAGAGAGACTCTCATCAACTTAGCAAGTCCCTGATTCTGAATCAGAAATAAAATCCGGCTGAGGGGTGTAGCTCGAAGGTAGAATGCCTCTAGGTTCAATCCCCAGTACTAAAAAAAAGAAAGAAAGAAAGAAAGAAAGAAAATAGAGCTGGGGATTCAGAAACAGAATGCCAGCCGGACGTGGTGGCACACACTTGTAATCCCAGCATTTGGGAGGCTGAGACCAGAGGATCTGGGTTCGAGACCAGCCTTAGCTACCTAGTGAGGCCCTCTGCAACTTAGTGAGACTCTGTTTCAAAATAAAGAATAAAAAATAGGGCTGGGGGTATAGCTCGGAGATAGAATGCCCCCTGAGTTCAATCCCCAGTACTGCAAAAAAAAGAAAAAAAAAAAGAAACAGAATGCCCCTGGATTCAACCTCCAGTACCACAAAAATATATAAATAAATACATAAATTTGTTGAGGTTTGTCTTATGGCCCAGGTAATAGTCTGTCTTGGTAACTGTTCTTGGGCATTCAAAAAGAATGTGCATTCTGTTGTTGCTGGGTCAAGTGTCCTATAAATGTCAATAAGATACTGTTCATTGATGGTGTTGTTCGATTCTTCTTTATCATTCTGGATTGTGTGTGTGTGTGTGTGTGTGTGTGTGTGTGTGAGAGAGAGAGAGAGAGAGAGAGAGAGAGAGAGAGAGAGAGAGAGAGAGAGAGAGAGACTTGGGATTGAAGCCAGAAGCAGTCTACCTTTGAGCTATATCTCCAGCCCTTTTTATTTTTATTGTGAAACAGGGTCTCACTAAGTTGCAGAGGGCCTCACTAAGTAGCCGAGGCTGGTCTTGAACCTGTGATCCTCCTGTCTCAGCCTCCCAAGTACTGAGATTACAAGCCCGCACCACCACACCTGGCTATCATTGCTGAATTTTGTGCTCGTAGTTCTGATGTAGGATAGAATATATAAGGATAGATAGAGAGGACAGCAACAGGGAAGGGGAAAGAAAGTGTAACTTTAGTTCTAAGAAGCTC
>PVLC010024273.1:11156-24933 GCA_004027655.1 Graphiurus murinus
GAGAGAACTGAGCTTTCCAGGTTGATAATCACTTCCAAGCCCTTCTCATGGTCTCTACTTACAATATTTCTTTTTTCTTTTTTTTTTTTTTTCGGTACTGGGGATTGAACTCATGGGTATTCTACCTCCGAGCTATACCCCCAGCCCTATTTTTTATTCTTTATTTTGAAACCGAGTCTCACTAAGTTGCGGAGTGCCTCACTAGGTAGCTGAGGCTGGCCGCGAACCCGGATCCTCCGGTCTCAGCCTCCCGAATGCTGGGATTACAAGCGTGTGCCACCACGCCCGGCTACAATATTTCTTTTTGTGTATGTATGCAGTACTGGGTGAGTCATACCACCAGCCCTATTTTTTATTCTTTATTTTTGAAACAGGGTCTCACTAACTTGCAGAGGGCCTTGCTAAGTAGCTGAGGCTGGCCATGAACTTGCTTTTCTCCTGTCTCAGCCTCCCAAGTACTGGGATTACGGGCATACACCACCACACCTGGTTCAATATTTCCTTTTTAAAAAATTTTTAATTTTTTGTGTTACTGAGGATTGAACCCAGGAGCATTCTACCTCCAAACTACACCCTCAGCCCTATTTTATTTTTTGTGGTACTGGGGATGGAACCCAGGGGCATTCTACCTCTGGGATACATGTCTAGCCCTATTTTACTTTTTATTTGGAAACAGGGTTTCACTAAGTTGCTGAGGGCCTCACTAAGTTTCTGAGACTGTCTTCAAGCCTGCAATCCTCTTGTTTCAGCCTCCCAAATAATGGGATTATTGGCATGTACCACCAAGCCCAGCTCTTATTTTTATTTTTTGTGGTACTGGGTATTGAACCCAGGGGTTTTCTACCTCCAAGCTACATCCCCAGCTCTATTTTTATTTTGAAACAGGGTCTCACTAGGTTGATGAGAGTCTCACAACTTGCTGGAACTATCCTCGAACCTGAGATCTTCCTGTCTCAGCCTCCCAAGTACTAGGATTACAGGCGTGTACCACCATACCTGACTCAATATTTCCTTTAAAACAAGAGCCCACAGCCAGACAAGGTGGCACATGCCTGTAATTTCACTATTTGGGAGACTGAGATAGGAGGATCACATGTTCTAGGCCAGTCTCAGCAATTCAGCAAGACTGTTTCCAAATTAAAAAATAAGCTGAAATCAATCATAAACTTCATATGGAGAAACAAAAGACCCAGAATTGCCAAAGCAATTCTCAGCAATAAGAATCATGCACGAGGTATCATAATTCCTGAATTCAATTTATACTATAGAGCTATAGTAATTAAAACAGCATGGTATTGGCACAAAAACGGGCACATAGACCAATGGAATAGAATAGAAGATACAGAAACAAATCTGCACACTTAGAGTCAATTGATCTTTGACAAAGGGGTCAAACACATACGCTGGAGAAAAGACAACAAATGGTGTTGGGAAAGCTAGTTATCCATTTGTAGAAAAATGGAACTAAATTCATACCTCTCACCCTGCACAGAAGTCAATTTGAGATGGAGCAAAGACCTGGAAGTTAGACTAGAGATGGTAAGCTACTAGAGGAGGGCATAGGTTCAACACACCAACATATAAGCACAGGTAGAAACTTCCTCAACAAGACCCCCAAAACTCAGGAAATTAAAACAAGAATTAATAAATGGGATGGCATTAAACTAAGAAGTTTCTGTACATCAAAGGAAACCATCAAGAGTATAAATAGAAAGCCTATGAATGGGAGAAGATCTTTACCAGCTATCCCTCTGACAGAGGATTAATAATCTATAATATACAAAGAACTTAAAAGAAAGCTGGGTATGGTGGCACATGCTTGTAATCCCAGTACTTGGGAGGCTGAGACGGGAGAATCCGGGTTCATGGCCAGCCTCAGCTACTAAGTGAGGCTCTCCACAACTTAGTGAGACCCTGTTTCAAAATAAAGAATAAAAAATAGGACTGGGGGTGTAGCTCGGAGGTAGAATGCCCCTGGGTTCAATCCCTAGTACCACACACACACAAAAAAAAGAACTTAAAAGACTTAACAAATAATCAAGAAATGGGCAACTGAATTGAATAGACACTTTACAAAAGAAGAGATACAAATGGCCAATAGACACGAAAAACTGTTCAACATCATTAGCAGTTAGGGAGATGCGAATCAAAACTACACTAAGATTCCATCTAACCCCAATCAGAATGGCAATCATCAAGAAGTCAAATAACAAATGTTGGCAAGGATGTGAGGAAATAGGAACTCTTCTACACTGTTGGTGGGATTGCAAACTAGTTCAATCGCTATGGAGATCAGTGTGGAGATTCCTTAGAAAACTGGGAATGGATCCACCATATGATCCAGCTATTTCATTCCTGGGTATCTTTCCAAAGAGGTTGAAACCAGAGAACTATAGTAATATATGCATACCCATGTTCATAGCAGCACAATTCACAATAGCCAAATTATGGAACCAACCCAGGTGTCCATCAACAGATGAATAGATCACAAAACTATGGGAAATACACACAATGGAATTAATTGTACTCAGCAATAAAGAAGAAAATAATGTCATTTGCAAGAAAATGGAAGGACCTGGAGAACATTATGCTAAGTAAGATTAGCCAGTCACAGAAAGTGAAAGGTCATATGTTTCCTTTAATATGCACAAGCTAGGGAGTAACTAGGATACCAGAGGGACTCCAGACAATGGAGGAGAAACCTCAGTGGAGCCAGGGAGGTGGTCTAAGGGAAGGGGAGGGGGAAGACTGAAGTTTCATTATTGGAGATACCAACATCGACTGTGTGTCCATATGTGAAAATCTCAATGTCAATCTCAGTACTCTGTATGGGAGGTGGGGAGAAGGGGAGGTGGGGGGGCATCAAGTGCTATGTGCATGTATGTCAATGTCAGCATAATATACATTATGATGTGAGACTGTAACACACCAATAAAAGCAAATAAAAATAATCTGGGCGTGGTAGTGCACGCCTGTAATCCCAGTACTTGGGATGCTGAGACACAAGGATTGCAGGTTCAAGGACAGTGTCAGCAATTTTGTGAGTCCCTCAGCAACTTAGTAAAACCCTGTTTCAAAATAAAAAATATGAGCCGGGCGTGGTGGCGCATGCTTGTAATCCCAGCATTCGGGAGGCTGAGACCGGAGGATCCGGGTTCGCGGCCAGCCTCAGCTACCTAGTGAGGCCCTCCGCAACTTAGTGAGACTCGGTTTCAAAATAAAAATAAAAAAAATAAAAATAAAAATAAAAAATATAATAAAGTAGGGCTGAAGGTGTATAGTTCAGAGGTAGAATGCCTCTGGGTTTACTCCCCAGTACCACAAAAATAAATAAAGACTGAGGGTGGCAGGCATGATGGTACTTGCCTATAATCCCAGTATTTGGGAGGCTGAGATGGGAGGATTGCAGGTTCAAGACCAGCCTCAGCAATGTAGTGAGATTCTCAGCAACCAAGAGAGATCCTGTTTCTTTCTTCCTTCTCCTCCTCCTCCTCCTCCTCGTCCTCCTCCTCCTCCTCCTCCTCCTTCTTCTTCATGGTACTGGGGATTGAACTCAGGTGTGTTCTACTCTGAGCTATATCCCCAGCCTGATTCTATTTTTTTATTTTGAAACAGGGTCTCACTAACTAAATTGTTGAGGCTGGCCTTGAACCTGCAGTCCTCCTGTCACAGCCTCCCAAGTACTGGGATTACAATTATGCAAAGGCCACCAAGCCCGGCTGCAAGATCCTATTTCAAAACAAAAAATAAACCAAGTGTGGTGGCACTAGCTTGTAATCCCAGCACTTGGGAGGGTGAGATAAAAGGATAGCAGATTCAAAGCCAGTCTCAGGAACTTAGCGAGGAAATTATCGTTATTTCAAAATAAAAAAGAAAATAGGAAGCCGGGCATGGTGGTACATGCTTACAATCCCAGTACTTGGGAGGCTGAGACAGGAGGATCACAGGTTCTCGGCCAGCCTTAGCATCTTCAGAGGCCCCATTTCCAAATAAAAAATAAAATAGGGCTGGGTTAAATCCCCAGTACCACAAAAAAGAAAAGAAAAGGAAAAAAAAAAAAAGCTGGAAGAGGTGGTACATGCTTGTAATCCTAGTACTTGGATGGTTGAGACAAGAGGATGACAGGTTCGAGGATAGCCTCAGCAAGTAGTGAGACTCTCATCAATCCAGTGAGTCTCTGTTAAAAAAAAAAAAAAAAAAAGAAGAAACCGGGCGTGGTGGCACACGCTTGTAATCCCAGTACTTGGGAGGCTGAAACGGGAGGATTAGGGTTTGAGGTCAGCCTCAGCTACTTAGTGAGGCCCTCCGAAACTTAGTGAGACTCTGTTTCAAAATAAAGAATAAAAATAGGGCTAGGGGTGTAGCTCAGAGGTAGAATGCCCTTGGGTTCCATCCCCAGTACCGCAAAAATAAAATAAAATAAGATAAAATAGAGATGGGGGAGCTGGGCGTGATGGCACATGCTTGTAATCCCAGTACTTGGGAGGCTGAAACAGGAAGATCGCAAGTTCACGACCAGCCTCAGCTACTTAGTGAGGCCCTCCACAACTTAGTGAGACCCTGTTTCAAAATAAAGAATAAAAAATAAGCCGGGCGTGGTGGTGCATGCTTGTAATCCCAGCATTCGGGAGGCTGAAACCGGAGGATCCGGGTTCGCGGCCAGCCTCAGCTACCTAGTGAGGCACTCCGCAACTTAGTGAGACTCGGTTTCAAAATAAAGAATAAAAAATAATCCTGGGGGTATACCTCGGAGGTAGAATGCCCCTGAGTTCAATCCCCAGTACTGCAAAAAAAAGAATAAAAAATAGGGCTGGGGGTGTAGCTTGGAAGTAGAATGCCCCTGGGTTCAATCCCCAGTACTGAAAAAAAAAAATAGAGATGGGGGTGTATCTTGGAAATAGAGTGCCTCTGAGTTCAATCACCAGTACCAGAAAAAAGAAAAGAAAGAAAAAAATTTCTCTTCTGTCATATTTACTCTGCCATTGAGTTTTCCAGATGTGTTTTAAATTTTGCTTCTATTTTTCACTTGTATCGTTTTTATTTAGTTCTTATTCATTCATTCATTCATTCATTTTGGTACTGGAGATTGAACCCAGATTTATTCTACCTCCAAGTTATACTCCCAGACCGATTTTATTTCTTATTTGGAAACAGGGTCTCACTAAGTTGCAGAAAGCCTTGCTAAGTTGCCAAGGCTGGCTTCAAACCTGTGATCCTCCTGTTTCAGCCTCCCAAAGTACTGGGATTGCAAGTGTGCACCACCCTGCCCGGCTTAATTCTATTTTATATCTCCTATAGGATGAAATTTGTATTCCTTCATTTATTTCCAATTTATGTGGAATCCTCTCTGGTCACTTGTCAGATTCCCCCAGCATCGGATTCATCTTGATATTGGCTTCTGGTTGATTGTCTCTTTTCCTTCACATTGTGATTTTTTCTGGGTTTTGGTAGGATACCTAATTCTTTTTATTTGATCCTGGACATTTTGTCTATTATGTTCGGACCCTGGGATCCTATTTAAATCCTTGATTTTAGCAGATGGTCATCTTCTTTAGGTTTGG
Source organism: Graphiurus murinus (assembly GCA_004027655.1). NCBI lineage: Eukaryota > Metazoa > Chordata > Mammalia > Rodentia > Gliridae > Graphiurus > Graphiurus murinus. Next base: position 16,718 of record PVLC010024273.1, read on the forward strand.
CATGCAGGGCCTGACCTTTGGGGGCTGTGATTGTAATAAGAAATTCATTTTCAGAGACCATGTGAGGTCCTTCTGCTCTAGCTTGTTTGCCTGGCACCATGGGGCACCTTGTCAGTCTTTGTTGGGAAGGGTGGAGAGTGCTTCCCTGGCCCCATCTGGAGCTGCAGAGTGGGGCTAGGGAGGGGGCTACCTTTCGGCTTTCAATGCAGGCAGGCTTCCCGTTCCACTGCTCTGGCTGTCCCCAGGGTGGTTCTGGAGCCCCTGCAAAGTTGTGGTATGTATGTATGTATGTATGTATGTATGTATGTATGTATGTATGTATTATGTATTATGTATTTAGCACTGGGGATTGAACCTAGGGGCCTATTTTTTATTCTTTTTTTTTTGTGTGTGTGTGTGGTACTGGGGAATGAACCTAGGGACATTCTACCTCCGAGCTACATCCCCAGCCCCATTTTTTTACTCTTTATTTTTTATTATCATTGTCATTATTATTATTATTATTACTTTATTATTATCATTATTATTTTGCAGTACTGGGGATGGAACCTAGGGGCATTCTACCTCTGAGCTCCACCCCTAGCCCTATTTTTTATTCTTTATTTTGTAACAGGTTCTCACTAAGTTGCAGAGGGCCTCACTAAGTTGCTGAGGATGGCCACGAACTTGCGATCCTCCTGTCTCAGCCTCCCAAATACTGGGATTACAAGCATGCACCACCACACCCAGCTTTTTATTATTTTTAGTAGTGGAGATTAAAGTCAGAGGCATTCTATCTCTGAGCTAGATTCTCCAGCCCTATTTTATTCTGATTTTGAAACAAGGTCTTGCTAAATTGCTGAGACTGGCTTTGAACCTATGATCCTCTGGTCCTAGCCTCCCAAATACTGGGACTGCAGGGGAGAAGGGTTGACTCCTCAACTCAGCATCTGTGGGGTTCTTGGCTTATAGGACAGAAAAGAATTTCAGCATGTGCCAGTCAGAGACATAGAGGTTTATTATTATTATTATTATTATTATTGCGGTACTGGAGATTGAACTCAGGGGCATTCTACCTCTGAGCTACACCCCCAGCCCTATTTTTTATTCTTTATTTTGAAACGGTCTCACTAAGTTGCAGAGTGCCTTACGAGGTAGCTGAGGCTGGCCGTGAACCTGGATCCTCTGGTCTCAGCCTCCCAAATGCTGCGATTACCAGTGTGTGCCACCATGCCCGGCTGAGGTTTATTAATTTTTATTTTATCTATTTATTTATTTATTTATTTATTTATTTATTTATTTATTTATTTATTTATTTATTTATTTATTTTTGCGGTACTGGGGATTGAACTCAGGGGCGTTCTACCTCCGAGCTATACCCCCAGCCCCATTTTTTTAATTATTATTTATTTTGAAACCGGGTCTCACTAAGTTGCGGAGTGCCTCACTAGGTAGCTGAGGCTGACCATGAACCCAGATCATCCGGTCTTAGCCTTCCAAATGCTGGGATTACAAGCGTGCACCACCACGCCTGGCTTATTCTTCATTTTGAAACAGGGTCTCATTAAGTTGCAGAGGGCCTCACTAAGTAGCTAGGGCTGGCTGAGAATCCGGATCCTCCTGTCTCAGCCTCCCAAGTACTGGAATTACAGGCATGTGCCACCATGCCCAGCTCTGTCCAATAAATCATAGACCACTCTATGTCCAATGAATTGTGTATGTTTATTCTTTTTTAGACTGATCAAAGAAGTCTAGAGAAAGATGTTGCTTAAGACCCAATGCTACGGGGACAGTCATAGTGCTATCCTTCAACTAGATAAAGCCAGCCTGAAGATTCCAAGAAGAACTAGACCTTTGTCACCTGCTGTAGGCTCCACAAGCTCCTCTTCCCCCACACACACACCTCTCAAGTTTCCCATTTACGAAGTTTCCTTTAAAGGAAGAGCCTTGCACTCCCAAAGCACGCTTCCCATGTTCTAGATTGAATTTGTATTTCTTGCTTTCCTAAATAAACCTCTATGTTGAGCCAGGCGTGGTGGTGCATACTTGTTCAAGGACAGCCTCAGCTACTTAGTGAGACACTGTTTTCAAATTTAAACTAAAATAGGGCTGGGGGTTGCAACTTGGAGGTAGAATGCCCCTGGGTTCAATCCCCAGCAACATGCACACACACACACACACACACACACACACACACACACACACACACACACGATTTATTGGGCAAAGCTTTAGGGTAAAGATGAAGACTATTATGGAGTTTTTAGATTTAAAGCTACAGTCTCCCTTTCTTTCCCTATATGTGTCATTTCTCCCTATTATATTTTTCCTACCCTGCCTCAGGATTACAGGAGTGTACCACCATGCCTGGCTTTCGTTTTTATTTTATTTTTGGTGGCACTGGGAATTGAACCCAGGGGCCTTATACCTCTGAGCTATGCCCCCAGACCTATTTTATTTTCAATTTTTGAAACAGGGTCTTGCTGAGTTGCTAGGTTAAAGAGAGTCTCACTGCTTGCTGAGGCTGTTCTCTAACCTTTGATCCTCCTGTCTCAGCCTCCCAAGTACTGTCATTACAGGCCTGCACCACCATGACTGACTCCACCAGACATTTTTTTTGTTTCCTTCCTTCCTTCCTTCCTTCCTTCCTTCCTTCCTTCCTTCCTTCCTTTCTTTCTCTTTCTTTCCTTGTATGTGTGTGTGTGTGTTGCTGAACCCAGTGGCCCACACCTGTAATCCCAGTACTTAGGATGCTAAAAAAGGAGGATTGCAGGTTGGAGGTCAGCCTCAGCAATTTAGGGAAACCCTACTTCAAAACAAACAAAAAAAAGGAGTAGGAGCTGGAGGTGTAGATCAAAAAGGAGTAGGAGCTGGAGGTAGAATGCCCCTAGGTTCAATGTCCAGTATGTTAAATAAATAAATAAAAAATCATTTTGAGACAGGGTCTCAGTACATTGCCCAGGCTGGCTTTGGTATACATGTATTTTAAAATTGACACATAGCCAGGCATGGTGAAATTGCCTGTAATCCCAGTACTTGGAAGGCTGAGACAGAAGGATCACAGGTTGGAGGATAGCCTCAGCATATAGTGAGACTCTCAGCAACCTAATAGAGACCCTGTTTCAAAACAAAAAATAAAGTCAGGCGTGGTGGCTCACTCTTATAATCCCAGTATTTGGGAGGCTGAGACAGGAGGATCTCAGGTTCATGGCCAGCCTCAGCTACCCAGTGAGGCTCTCTGCAATTTAGTGAGACTCTGTTTTAAAAGAAAGAATAAAAATATAGGGCTGGGGGTGTAGCTTGGAGGTAGAATGCCCCTGGGTTCAGCCAGGTGTGGTGGCTCATGCTTGTAATCCCAGCACTTGGGAGGCTGAGACAGGAGGATCGTAGGTTCATGGCCAGCCTCAGCTAGTTAGTGAGGTCCTCTGGGGATGTAGCAGAGGTAGAACGCCCCTGGGTTCAATTCCCAGTACTGGAAAAAAAAAAGTCAGGCGAGGTGGCGCATGCTTGTAATCCCAATACTTGGGAGGCTGAGACAGGAGTATCACAGGTTCATAGCCAGCCTCAGCTGCTTAGTGAGGCCCTCTGCAACTTAGTGAGACCCGGTTTCAAAATAAATAATAAAAAATAGGGCTGGGGCTGTAGCTCGGAGGTAGAATGCCCCCAGGTTCCATCCCCAGTACCACAATAAATAAATAAATAAATAAATAAATAAATAAATAAATAAATAAATAAATAAATAAATAAAATAAGTCAGGCATGGTGGCACACACTTGTAATCCCAGTACTGGGGAGGGTAAGAAAGGAGTGAGGTAGGATAGAAAAAAAATAAAATATTAGGTTGGAAAAGGAGACAAATTAGGAAAGAAAGAAAAATATGATTTTAAAGATCTAAAAACTTCATAATCCTTAGCTCCACACTTAAAATTCCTGAGATATCAAAATCCTAGAGCAAGTTTCACCTTTTGTCTGAGCCCCCACACCAATCTTCACAGGATTCTTATCCCAAAGGAATTCTCACCTTTTGTGTGTGTGTGTGTGTAGCACTGGGGATTGAACCGAGGAGCATTCTACCTCTGTGCTACACCCCCAGCCCTATTTTTAATCTTTATTTTGAAACAGGATCTCACTAAATTGCATAGGACCTCACTAAGTAGCTGAGGCTGGCCACGAACCTGTGATCCTCCTGTCTCAGCCTCCCAAGTACTAGATTACAAGTGTGCACCACCATGCCCGGCAAATCCTCACTTTTTTTTTTTTGTGTGTGTGTGTGTGTGGTACTAGGGATGGAACCCAGGGGCATTCTACCTCTGAGCTACACCCCCAGCCCTTTTTTCATTCTTTATTTTGAAACAAGGTCTCATTAAGTTGTGGAGGCCTCACTAAGTAGCTGAGGCTGGCGGAGAACCTGAATCCTCCTGTCTCAACCTCCCAAGTACTGAGATTACAAGCATGTGCCAACACACCCGGCTTAAATTCTCACCTGTTGTCAAACTGAAAATTAAAAAAAAATAAAAAAGAGACCCCCATCCCATGTTGCCCCATGCCTGCCATGAGCCCCTAAGGAGTTTGAAGAAAAGAATAAAAAATAATAAAAGAGAGAATTATAAGAAGTAAAAATCATCTTTTCTGTAGAAGTAGCAAATTACATAGTAATGTTCTTCCATTTTGAAACTGTAACGTAGCTGGGTGTGGTGGCGCATACTTGTAATCCCAGCATTTGGGAGGCTGAGACCGGAGGATCTGGGTTCGAGGCCAGCCTCAGCTACCTAGTGAGGCCCTCTGCAACTTAGTGAAACCCAGTTTCAAAATAAAGAATAAAAAATATGGCTGGGGGTATAGCTCAGAGGTAGACTGCCCCTGAGTTCAATCCCCAGTATGGCAAAAAAACAAAAAAAAACAAAAAAAAACAAAAAAAGAAACTGTAACATGGGCATTTGTTTTGATACATGTATCTGTATGCTCCACTCCCTGAATTTTCTAGAAGTCAATCATCTTAGTTTTGGTCATCCATCTTAGCTCATAGTTGCTTCAGGAATGTTAAACTTTGTTTCAAAATGATTGTTGGAATGTTAAACTTTGTTTCAAAATGATCGGCTGTCTTGGAAAGTAGCCAATCGCACAGAGTTGTGATTTTAAAACCTCCCTAAATCAGGGTGAGGGGCAAGATCAAGTCTGAGTTCTTGCTAACCAGACTCTATGTCAGTTGCACACCCTTCTACAGAAGTAAATTGTCTTGTCAAGTTACTTTCAGTTTGATGAGTTTTTATTTGTGGCTTCCCTAGAATCGGTTTCTTTTTTTTCTTTCTTTTTTTTTTTTTGTGGTACTGGGATTGAACCCTGGGGCATTTTACCTCCGAGCTACACCCCCAGTCCTATTTTTATTCTTTATTTTGAGACAGGGTCTCACTAAGCTGTGGAGAGCCTCACTAAATAGCTGAGGCTAGCCGAGAACCTGGATCCTCTGGTCTCAGCCTCCCTAGTACTGGGATTACAAGAGTGGGCCACCTAAGACTCACTGTTCTGTTCCGAGGCTCCCGATCCACCCCTCTTGCTGCCTCCTGTTGTCACAGGAATGTCACTTGAGCCAGGGGAGGAATGATCCTATTTGGGTTGCTCCTGTTGCTAGGATCTGGCTGGGAAATGCTGAGCTTGAGTTGTCTTCTTCTGCTGGGTGCAGATGAAATGGGTCAGGGTTCTTGTCTACGAAGTGTAAAGAATGACACTCAATTCAGCATTTGGGAGGCTGAGACCGGAGGATACGGGTTCGAGGCCAGCCTCAGCTACCTAGTAAGGCACTCAGCAATTTAGTGAGACCCGGTTTCAAAAATAAAAACAATAAAAAAATAGGGCTGGGGGTATAGCTCGGAGGTAGAACACCCCTGAGTTCAATCCCTCGTATCGCGGAAAAAAAAAAAAAAAAAAGAATGACACTCACAAATGACAGAAAGGCAAGCAGGGAGTTTATTAAAGAGAATGGGGATGAGAAAAAAGAGACAGATCACCCTTGCGGGCAGGGGGGACCCTGGAGTCTGGCAGCTGCCTTCTGGATACTACTTGGGAGTAGCCCAAGCCACGTGCCATCAATTGCAAACTACTCTTTTCCAAAGTCCATGTGATCTACCAAAGAGAGGTGCAGGGCACCCCTGGGGGCCTCAGTGAGCCTCGATGTCTAGTAGGAGTCTTCTGGTAGTCTTGGGAGTTGCCTGGGCCAAGTGCCATCAACTACACACCGCTTTCTCTCAAAGCCAACATAACCTGTAAGAGACAGAAAAGCTCCCAGAGAAAGAGGTTCCCGAGTGAGTTACCGTTTAGAGTGGCTGGTCTCGGGGTTTATATGCTTCTTTGAGTCTCCTTCCCAGTTAGGGTCTCAGAGGCAGTTTCCTAGGATTTGCATAGTGTCCTTTTCTCAGGTGGGGTCCCAGATGCTATTTCCTGGACTCTCCGGGGGAATCTCCGGGGATTGTTTATCAGCAGGAACAACCAGTTTTGTGAAGCTCTGGTCAGTACCAAAAAAAAAAAAAAAAAGTGTGGTTGCACATGCCTGTACTTCTATACTTGGGAGGCTGAGACAGGAGGATCAACCTAGGTGCATTCTACCTTCAAGATACACCTACAGCCCTATTGTGTGTGTGTGTGTGTGTGTGTGTGTGTGTGTGTGTCACTAGGAATCGAACCCAGAGGATTCTGCTTTTGAGATACACCCCCAGCCTGATTCTATTTCCTATTTGGAAACAGGGTCTCGCTAGGTTGAAGAGAGTCTCACTGCTTGCTGAGGCTGTACTCCTGTCTCAGCCTCCCAAGTACTGGGATTACAGGCATGTGCCACCATGCCCAGCTGCCCTATTTTATTTTTATTTTGAAACAGGATCTCACTAGGTTGATGAGAGGCTCACTAAATTGCTGAGGCTGTCCTTGAACCTGCGATCCTACTGTCTCAGCTTCCCAACTACTGGGATTACAGGTGTGTACCACCATGCCAGGCTTGAGGATCACAGTTTCGAGACAAGCCTCACCAATTTAGCAAGACTCTCAGCAACCTAGCAAGACCCTGTCTCAAAAAATTAAAAAGAGCCAGGTGTGGTGGCACACGCTTGTAATCCCAGCATTTGGGAGGCTGAGACCGGAGGATCCAGATTCGAGGCCAGCCTCAGCTACCTAGTGAGGTACTCCGCAACTTAGTGAGACTCGGTTTCAAAAAATAAAGAATAAAAAAATAGGGCTGGGGGGGGGTGTAGCTCGGAGGTAGAATGCCCCTGGGTTCAATCCCCAGTACCGCAAACAAAACAAAAACAAAAAATTAAAAAGAGATGAGGGTGTAGCTCAGGGATAGAATGCCCCTGGGTTCAATCCCCAATACCACACACACACACACACACACACACACACAAAAGATGTAGCTAGCAAGTTCCTCTTCAACACTCACACTCTACCCTATCTTTCAGAGTGTGTACTTCTTTTTGTCTCAACAAAATCAATCTGTGTCTCACTGTGACCTGTCTTTACATTCCTTTCTGAGCCAGACTTGATGGCGCACACCTGTAATCCCAGTACTTGGGAAGCTGAGACAGGAGAATTGCAGGTTCAAGAACAGCCTCAACAACTTAGTGAGACCGTCAGCAACTTAGGGAGACCTCAGAGGTAGAGTACCCTTGGGTTCAATCCTAAGTACCCCCTTTCCCCTTCAAAAAAAATGCTGGGGGTGTAGCTCAGAGGTAGAGCACCACTGGGTTCAATCCCCAGTACCACACACACACACACAAAAGGATATTTGGAAGTTTCTGAATGCTAATCTATATTTTCCTTTGTAAATTTTATGAACTCTAGTACAAATCAAGTATTTATTTGTGTGTGTGTGTGTGTGTGTGTGTGTGTGTGTGTGTGTGTGTGTTACTGGTTACTGGGGATTTAACCCAGGGGAATTCTACCTGAGCTACATTCCTAGCCCTTTTTATTTTTTATGTTGAAACAGGGTCTTGCTAAATTGGCGACGCTGGTCTTGAACCTGCAATCCTTCTGTCTCAGCCTCCTAAATTCTTGGATTATAGGTGTGCACCACCACACTGGGCTCAAATCAAGTATTTTGTGTGTGTGTGTGTGTGTGTGTGTGTGTGTGTGTGTGTGTGTGTGTGATGTGCTGGAGATCAAACCTGAGCCTTTCTAGGCAGGCACTCTACCACTGAGCTACATCCCCAGCTCCAAATCAAGTATTTCTTTCTTTTTTTTTTTTTTTTTTT
>PVLC010024274.1:0-24843 GCA_004027655.1 Graphiurus murinus
GTAATCCCAGCATTCGGGAGGCTGAGACCGGAGGATCCGGGTTCGCGGCCAGCCTCAGCTACCTAGTGAGGCACTCCGCAACTTAGTGAGACTTGGTTTCAAAATAAAGAATAAAAAAAAATAGGGCTGGGGGTATAGCTCGGAGGTAGAATGCCTCTGAGTTCAATCCCCAGTACCGCAAAAAAAAAAAAAAAAAAAATAAAAAAGATTAATTGTCCAGTGATGTCACAGACATCTTAGCTTGTGTAAGTCATTCAGTGATGGTCACACAATAACAACACTGCCCAATAACTCGTTTCTTAGAATGCATCCCTCTCATTCAGCGACATGACTCACAGATGAAGAAAGGAAGACCTGGAGAACTGAAGATCCGAAGGCACTGGCTAACTAGAGGAATGCTTCTCTATTCCCAACAGGGCCACTCTCGCCCAAAATAGAGACCTTTCTATTAGGCTACACCACCCTTAATCCTGAGGACTCATGCTTTGTACTCTTCAAAGTAGAAAATGGGATTTCTAGATTGCAAACTCTAAGGATTTTAGAGAATTGTCCAGGTAAGCTTCCTTAATATAAGCTTATTTAAATATTTATTCAATTTTTGTCTTTATTTTTTTGTGTGTGTCTGTGGTACTAGGGATGGAACCAGAGGCATTCTACTTCTTTTTTTTTTGCGGCACTGGGGATTGAACTCAGGGGCATTCTACCTCTGAGTTCTACCCACCCTATTTTTTATTCTTTATTTTGAAACCGAGTCTCACTAAGTTGCGGAGTGCCTCACTAGGTAGCTGAGGCTGGCCGCGAACCCGGGTCCTCTGGTCTCAGCCTCCTGAATGCTGGGATTACAAGTGTGTGCCACCACTCCTGGCTGGCATTTTACTTCTGAGCTACATGCCCAGCCCAATTTTATTCTTTTATTTTGAAACAGGGTCTCACTAAGTTGCAGAGAACTTCATTAAGGTGCTAAGGCTGGCTGCGTACCTGGGATCCTCCTGTCTCAGTCTCCTAAGTACTAGTATTATAAGCATGCACCATCAAGCCTGCAGTTATTTATTTATATTTATTTATTTGAGGCACTGTGGGCCCTGTGCATGCTAGGCAAGTATTCTACTACTGAGCTATATCACCCAGTTTTTTTTTTGTTTTTTTTTTTTTTTGCAGTACTGGCGATTGAACCCAGGGATCCCCAGTCCTATTTTTTTTTTTTTTTTTTTTTGTGGTACTGGGGATTGAACTCAGGGGCATTCTACCTCTGAGCTATACCCCCAGCCCTATTTTTTATTCTTTATTTTGAAACCGAGTCTCACTAAGTTGCGGAGTGCCTCACTAGGTAGCTGAGGCTGGCCTCGAATCCGGATCCTCTGGTCTCAGCCTCCCAAAAGCTGGGATTACAAGCGTGCGCCACCACGCCCGGCTCCATTTCTATTTTTTATTCTTTATTTTGAAACATGGTCTCACTAAGTTGCAGAGAGCCTCACTAAGTAGCTGAGGCTGGCCGCGAACCTGTGATCCCCGTCTCAGCCTCCCAAGTACTGGGATTACAAGCACGCACCACCATGCCCGGCTTGGGTGTGTTTTTAAGGTAATGGCATTAGAAAAACTGTACAGTAGTGATGCAGTGTCTTAATTTCTCAGAGGATATCTGATGTGAAATGAGATTGAATGAAGATGTAGATGAGAATCCAGATGTCTTTTATGAAGTCACATTACAGAGATTTGCATAAGTGTACAATTCCTCTCATAACTTTTATGTTTTGAAAAATATGGTTGTTTTTCATAAAGGCAAATCATATGCATTAACCTTTAATGAGTTTATTAAGTTTAAGTGAATTAATAAGTACTTAAATTTATTTTTGTGCTAATTTCTTTTTTTTTTTGAGATACTGGAGATTGAACCCAAGGGCATTCTATCTCTGAGCTACACTCCCAGTCCCATTTCTTATTCTTTACTTTGAAACAGGGTCTCACTAAGTTTTGGAGAGCCTCACTAAGTAGCTGAGGCTGGCAGCAAACTAGGATCCTCTGGTCTCAGCCTCCCAGCTTGTGTTAATTTCTAGTTCAGTAAATATCAGTAATTATAACCCACACAAACAAAAGTCATTACCATAAAGAGATTTTACAATTGAGAACTACTACTATAGAGTAACAGAAATCAAAATGATTAAACGTTTAACATTACTTTGCCCCAAGTCTAGTCTTCATTTTAAATATCACTACTAATTTTTTTTCAATTGCTGAAAACACATTTCTTTCAAAATTTACTAGTTGCTAACAGCAAAGTTCTAGCATTTGTCATTTGTTCTTTGCAGTAACATAATATACACCACTGACGGAATATAATATTTAAAATTCATATTCTCAGTATCTTAAATATTCATTAGTTATAAAGTGATTCGGAAATTGCATATGGCACTTGATGGTCCCTCTTACCTTTACAATGTCTGGATTATTGGCCAATCTTAGCACTTTGCACGCCTTTGCTAATCCAATCCCACGCAATGACGAGAGATAGTCACAGCCTGAGAGAATACACATATAACGGAACTTCTCTTCTGTGAATATATCCCCAAGCTGTTTGCACATGCCTAGTCGAGCCTGATCAATCTCTAGTCCATTTCCAAACTGGTCCATTTTTAAAATCACCTTCAAAGGGAAGGGAACACATTAATACCAAGAAGGGCCACTTAGTTTATTAGTATCTAATCCATTGCAACAATGCTAAGAAATCTTTCTTGAATACTGAGATGTAAGAGAGACAGGTAGGCAGGTTAATAACTACCAAATTTAGAAATAAATTTAACTGAAACCTAGGACCAATCAAGCCCCTTCCCCATCTGCTCTACGTCCTCACAGAGCTATCATAATGATCACATAACAACACTAAAAAATATTTTCTCCTTTCTTCTTTTACATTTTAGAGAAATTAACCTTTTCTTCCTATCAAAGTGAAACATGTTTACCATAGGAAATGTGCTAAACAGAAACTCAAGAAGAAAATAGTCAGGATTGACATTCTGATACAATGCCCTGTTATCTATGGATGACACAGATAACAGCAACATGGCTATTATAAAAATGATATCAACCTACAATTTTGTAACTTAATTTCCCCCTTAATATATCATGATAAACTTTTCCATTAAATGGTTTTATACATAATTCTTAGCTAATTTAACTAACCTAATTGAAAAATATAAGGCACACATTATCGTTATTAAAAAAGTAAAACTGAGCAGGGCACAGTGGCATGTGCCTGTAATCCCAGTACTTGGGAAGCTGAGCAGGAGGATCACAGGTTTGAGGCTAGCCTCAGCAACTTAGGTAGACCCTTTTTCAAAATAAAAAAATAAAAAGAGCTGAGGGTACAGCTTGTAGGCAGAATGCCCCTAGGTTCAATTCCCAGCACAAATAATAAGTAAATAAATAAATTTACACTAGCATGTGCAAGGCCCTGAGTTCTATCTCTAGCAGCCCCCCAAAATAAAAAAAGAATTTGAACAAAACCCTCCAATCTTAAGGGCTTACTCTGAAAGTGTCCAGATTACATTAAAGAGCAAAACTTTTCATTTTAAATAACAATGAGCATTATAAAAAATAGATGTAACTTACGAATATTAAATAAAACAACTAAGCTGGGTGTGGTGGTGCAGTTGTAATCCCAGTACTTGGGAGGCTGAGACAGGAGGATTGCAGGTTCAAAGACAGCCTTAGCAAGTAGTGAGACTCTCATCAACCTAGTAAGACCTTGGTTCAAAATAAAAATAAAATGAGGCTGGGGGTGTAGCTTGGAGGTAGACTGACCCTGGGCTCAATCCCCAGTACCACACACACAAAAAACAACCTCACTATTATTCCTGGCTAGGAAAATCTCCAGCTCCTTGACTTACACTACTTTCATCAACACAGCCAAGTCACATGCAGCACTGCAGTTAAATACCTTCTTACAGCCAAAAGCCAGGAGATCCGAGTCCTCTGTAACTATAGCTTGCACGAGACCAGCTTTGTTGAGGTAGGCCAACTGAGCATCAGCTTCATAGGGAGCCACGAGGCAATCCACACCCTGAGATCGAGCCGCCTGCGTGAGAGACCACACTGACTCTACCACAGCACCTGGAACGTCATGCCACACGACGCCCCCGCTTCAAACCCATTTCCTAACCTGCCTCAACACACATATACTAATGCTGCTTTCAGAAACCATTCCCTAAAAGTAGCGGTGTACTTCTTTTAGTTCTAATATATTTTACGACAAGCACACAGCTACTAAAGGATTTTTAAAAATTGATATGTAAATTTAGAAATATTGCTATATATTCATAGGAGAGGGGAAGCCTACAAGCTACAAAATTATTCCAAATTATAGAAAGCTTCCATCTTTTTTTTTTTCTTCTTCTTTTTTTTTGCAGAACTGAGGATTGAACTCAGAGGCTCCAGCCTTATTTTTTGTTATTTTGAAACAGGGTCTCACTAAGTTGTGGAGGGCCCCACTAAGTAGCTGAGGCTGGCCACAAATCTGTATCCTCCGGTCTCAGCCTCCCAAGTACTGGGATTACAAGCGTGCACCACCATGCCCAGCTGGGAGAAAGCTTCCATCTTAAAGATGGTTATATTTTATCAGATATTTGGAGCTATGCATATATTTTCTCTATAAAAATAACAGGTTGCTGGGCGTGGTGGCACATGCTTGTAATCCCAGTATTTGGAAGGCTGAGACAGGAGGATCTAGAGTCCGCGGCCAGCCTCAGCTACTTAGAAAGGCTCTCCACAACTTAATGAGACCCTGTCTCAAAATATAAAATAAAAAATAGGGCTGGGGTTGTAGCTCAGAGGTAGAATGCCACTGGGTTCAATTCCCAGTACTGCAAAAACAAAACAAAAACAGGTTGAACTGGGTGCAGTGGCTTACGCCTAATGGGAGGCTGAGACAGGAGGAATGCAGGTTTAGACCAGCCTTGGCAACTTAGTAAGACTTTCAGCAACTTAGAGAAACCCTGCTTCAAAAAATTTTTTAAAAGCCTGGCATGGTGGCACACGCTTGTAATCCCAGTACTTGGTAGGCTGAGGCAGGAGGATGGCAGGTTCACAGCTAGCCTCAGCTACTTAGTGAGGCCCTCTGCAATTTAGTGAGAACCTGTTTCAAAATAAAAAATAGGGCTAAGGGTGTAGCTCAGAGGTAGAATGCCCTTAGATTCAACCACCAGTACCACAAAAAGAAAAGAAAAAAAAAAATTTAAAAAGTGTGTGTGTGTGTGGGAGGTGTAACTGGGAGGTAGAATGACTGGTTCAATCCCTAGTACGACTTCCCCACTAGCACAGGCTACCATAAATGCTGAAGACTTTATCAGAGTGCAGAGAAATAGAGACCAAGGGCCTCTGTCCCTCCCATCTCTAAGAGACACGTCAAGGAGTTTGTCTCCTTGAGTCACTTCCCTCAAGAGGGAAGCCTCACTTCCTCCTCAGGATTCTCCCCTTGGAAACTGCTGGACTCCTCTCTGAGGGTGGAATTCCCTTCTTCCTCTGACAGGTGCCCTTTACTTGAGGTTAGGCCTAGAATGATTTTCCTCCCTTATTTCCTTGCCCTCCCGTCCATAAACAACTTGGCACTAGTTGAAAAGGATTTAGCCATGTGCTCTTTAGCTCAACTTCTATTCACTTGCCTTAATTACTTTGTGGGCCATCGCATGTGTGATGTTGACAGAGCGGGTGAAACATTCTCGGGCTTCGGAGATCTTCCCCTCACGAAGAAGCTGTTTTCCCTTAAGAAGATTGCTTTGTCTTCTTCTGCATGGGAAGAATGCTTTTTAAATATTAAAAATATATTTAAGAGGCTGACTCCAAAAACTACAGTAGAACTGTAATTCAAACAAATGTGGTAAAATAGAGAAAAAGTCTGACTCATTTGAAAGTGCACAAGGGATTGGGTCTTTGAGAATATTAACTAACCCAGATCCTTTGGGCTTCTAGGCACAAAGAATAAGTACACCCTCAGCCCTATTTTTTATTCTTTATTTTGAAACAGGGTCTCACTAAGTTGTGGAGGGCATAACTAAGTAGCTGAGGCTAGTTGCGAGCCCGGATCCTCCAGTCTCAGCCTCCCAAGTACTGGGATTACATGTGCATGTGTACGCACAAGATTACTGCCAGACTTTTCCACAGCAATGCTTTGTATTAAAGGAAAACATAGTAACTAAGATGCATGTTTAAAAAATGTAATAATCTAATACAAAGAGAACATTTAAGGAAGTCTGCTCATATACCAGGTAATAAAATAAGCTTAAACAAATGAAGATTTAAAAAATTTGGTATCAGTCTACAGCATTTGACCATAGTATAATTTATATATTAAATATAAAATTGGCTTACTCTCTTCTGGACCTCTCTACTTCCTTTTTAGAAGGTAAAGTACATCCATCAAATACAAGAACAGGCTTGATCCCATGAGACAGGAGCATATTGACAAATTTCATACAAAATCCAACATACCTATGGGGGGAAAAGAAAAATGCATTTCTAAGTGCTTCGCATCTCTTAATGTAATACTTTTGCTCTATTTTAGACCAAACGAGACCGTTTTGAAAGGATGAAGATTTCGCTTGTCAAAGCATGTTTTCAGAGCCAGGCATGGTGGTGCACGCTTGTAATCCCAGCATTTGGGAGGTTGAGACTGGAAAATCCAGGTTTTCCGCCAGCCTCAGCTACTTAGTGAGGCCCTCTGCAACTTAGTGAGACTCTGTTTCAAAATAAAGAATAAAAAATAGGGCTGGGAAGCTGGGCGTGGTGGTGCACGCTTGTAATCCCAGCATTCGGGAGGGGAGGCTGAGACCGGAGGATCCGGGTTCAAGGCCAGCCTCAGCTACCTAGTGAGGCACTCTGCAACTTGGTGAGACTCGGTTTCAAAATAAAGAATAAAAAATAGGGCTGGGGCTGTAGCTCGGAGGTAGAATGCCCCCAGGTTCCATCCCCAGTACGGCAAAAAAAACCCAAAAAACAAAAAAACATGTTTTCATAAGAAACGAAAAATTTTAACTTAGATTTGAGTTCAAATCATGCCTTGGACACTCAGGGCCATGGATGGTCAGCAAGTTACTTGACCTTCTAAGCCATGGTTTCCTCAATTGTACATTCAAGACCTTTGACACCCTTTTTGATTTGACATTTTGCTGTTCCAAATCTCATCTTTTCCCATTTAAAATTTTTGATATATTCCAAATTTATTGAAAGGTGAAAGAATACAATAAAGCCTTGATTTCTCCAACAACATTGTACCACACCCAAGAAATTTAACAACGACATAAAAATATTACCCAATATATAGTCTACATTAGAATATGTTTTGCCGGGCCTGGTGCTGCATGCCTATATTCCTAGTGCTTGGGAGGCTGAGACAGGACTGCAAGTTCAAGACCAGCACATTGTAACTTAGTAACACCCTGTTTCAAAGTAAAAGATAAAAGAGGGTTGGGGATATAGCTCAGAGGTAGAAAGTCCTTGGGTTCAATCCCAGTAACACATACCCAATCACACACATAGACACACATGCACTGAAAATAGCAATTAAAACTTGTAGTCTTTCACTACAATTGCAATTGGTAGTGGAAAAGAAATTGCTTTCAGGGCTGGGAAAGTAGTTCAGTGGTAGAGTAGTGCTTAGCAGGAAGGAAACTCTGGGTTTAATTCTCAGCACACAAAACAAATTACCTCAGCAGTCGGAGTGGTAGAAGTACCCAGGCTCCTTTGGACACCACATGTATTGTCATTAAAGGTTAGTTTTGCTTATATTAACTAGAAGCCCCAAGTACTTACCATTCAATAACGATTACTTCCTCCCATCCCTTCTTCTAGGAAACAAATATGATTATATAACTCATCTAACTGTATATTATGTTTAAGTAACTCAAGATCCATTAGTTTTTCTTTCCAGGAGATAAATTATATATTATCAGGAAAAGAAGAGAGAGAGAGAGAGAGAGAGAGAGAGAGAGAGAGAAAGACAGAGAGAGAGACTGAATGAATGAATGAAAACACTATAATACTGGTCAAATCCTTGTGGAAAAATCTGCCCAGAAATTATATTTGCTCAATTTTCCAATATTTTTATTTAAAAATAGAGGACATTAGCCCACTGTGGCTGCCTCAAATGAGGCCACAGAGTAGGGACCATAAGAGAAGTGAGTCAAAATATTTTGTTCCTTTGGCTCCTTCTGCCAGCAGATTAGCAGTGTGTTGTCAGTACCCATGAGTACAGAGTCTGACATCATTGTGGGTTTTCAAAACATTGCTAAAAAGTTTATCTTACATAAAGGACAAAGGAGGCAGCCAGGCGTGGTGGCACACATCTGTAATCCCAGTACTTGGGAGGCTGAGATAGGAGGACTGCAGGTTCGAAGTCAGCCTCAACAATTTAGTAATTCTAAGCAACCTAACAACACACTACTTCAAAATAAAAATAAAAAGGGCTTGGCTGGATTCAATCCCCAGTACCACCCACCCACCCATCCACAAAAGAATAAAGGATGAGATCTTTATTGGTTTGTCTGTTGGCATCACGACACTCTGACTTATTACAAAGAATGAAAACTAGGCCTACCTGAACAAAAGGAAATCACCTCAATTTGGCAATATTCTCAAACACGTGATCCCTCAATACATCTCTCCTTCTTCCTTTTTTTTTTTTTTTTTTCTGGTGGTACTAGGTGTTGAACTCAGGGGCATTCTGTCTCTATTATACCCAGCCCTACTTTCTTTTTTGGGGTGGTGGTGGTGGGAGGGAGTGAGATAGGGATTCAAGGTATTCTACCTCCAAGTTATACCTCCAGGGTCTCACTAAGCTGCTGAGGGTGGCTTTGATCCTCCTGTCTCAGCCTCCCATGTACTGGGATTACAGGCAGAGGCTACCGCACCCAGCTTATAATTATAATTTTGAAACAAGGCCTTGCTATATTACCGAGATTGGCCTCAAATCTGTGATACTACCATCTCAGCCTCTCAAGTATTAGGATTACAGGTGTATGCCACCATGCCTGGCTACATGATTTCATTTCTTAATAAATCTATCATCGAGTAAAAACAATCTGTTTCTGAAAAAAAGCACTTCAAGTCCCATTCTTAATTCTCAAAGAATTCACATGAGGTTCAAACTTACCTATCAGTAGGTTCACCTTTGGCTAGTTTTTCAGCACAAGCAATAGCTCCTTTGTGAAGCCAGCAGTAGGTGTCCACAGCTACCACCTGCCCTTTATACTTCTTCACATGAATGGGCTCAGAAGCTTCTTTGATAAACTGGAGCAATCCTTGTATCCCCATAGTGCCAAATTAACTACATGATACAAAAGGAGAAAGGAAAAACAGCAATATTTAAAGCAAAATATATTTACCAAAAAGCGTTAGAAAAATAAAGAACTTGGAGCTCAACTCAGAAAGTTGTTATTTAGCTAATAACTGCCAATCTCTATAGCCTAGAATTTACATTCCTCACTAACACTACCTCCAGTGCAACTTGATAGGTGCTTTATGTTTATTCTTCCCAAAGTGTGTTGACACTTGAATCATAATGTATGCTCCAAGATCTTAACTGTCTTAGGCACATGGCAGATGCTCAAAAATGTATGAGTCTCTCCTTTCTTCTAAAAAGTTACTGTTGTTGGGTGTGGCAGCACAGGCCTGTAATCCCAGTGCTTGGGAGGCTGAGACAGGAGGATCACAGGTTCAAGGACAGCCTCAGCAAATAGTGAGACTCTCAGCAACTGAGCAAGACTGTTTCAAAACAAAAACTATGAAGAACAGGGGGTGTAGCTCAGAGGTAGAATGCCCATGGGTTTAATCCCCAGCACCACAAAAAAAAAGTTTGTAGGAAGGCAAGCCTTACAATTGAAAAATAAAATAGGATAATAGAAAAGAATCTAATCTTTTTAGGACTGAAACTCACTGTCATCACAAAGCATCATTGCAAGGAACATTCTGGTAATAATGTTCAATTCCATCAGACCCTGAAAACTATCCCAAAGAAATGTGGAATTGTCTTGGGATAATTCCATCAGACTGAAAACTACCCCCAAAGAAATGTGAAACTATGCTGGCTGAGCAAATATAGCCTAGAGACAAATGCTTAGCCCTCCCACTCCTCCCGCCAGGCTGTAGTCCACTCTGCTCAGAGGTTCTGGAGCTGCTGCTGTGCTTTCTGAAGCAACTACTCGCCCCGCACCCCCAGAATAAATAGTGAGCCAGCAATGAGCACCTTGCATCTGCCAGACTCATCTCATAAGACAGATTTCTCCAACCGAACATCAAGTTTGAAAAGAAAAGAAAGTATAAGCTTAGAAGTCATCGGCACCCTACCTCACCTCATTAGAGATCTGGATGCTCGGTGCAAAAATCCTCAAATTCCGGAAATTCCGCACTTTCAACTCACTCCCGGGGACCGAGTAACCAGTTCTGGCGTGTGGTGGGGGACTCGGAATTGGTGACCTGGATGCAGGCGGTCATCAATTAGTCTCCTACTTCCCAGATATTATCTCTAAGGAGTTTTCACTCAAGCTGAGGAAAACGGGCATGATACACATTTCGCGATACTTAAGTAAGTTTCTTCTAGGCCAGGTAAATTTCCTCGAGTAAACTTTTCCTCGTTAGCACAGTAAGAATGACTGCGTGGCACTCGGCACATGTTAACTGGAGATCACGGGTGGTGGCACTGAGACCACAGCAGCAGCAGCGACTTCACTTTATTCCCGTCCCTGGGAAGGTGCAGGCGTGGCCTCAACGCCCCCCACCCCGCCCCAAGTCCCCGGACACCGTAGCTTCCTTGTCCTGCATATTAAAGAAAGGATTACTTGTCACCATTTAAAAGTGGCGCGACGGCCGGGGGTGAGGGGAGGGAGTAGTTGACACCCAGGCAACTTAGCAAAACCCTGACTCAAAAAGTAACAAAGGAGCCAGACGTGGTGGCGCAGGCTTGTAATCCCAGTACTTGGGAGACTGAGACAGGAGGATCGCTGGTTCGTGGCCAGCCTCAGCTTAGTGAGGCTTTCCGCAATTTAGTGAGTGTAAAAATAGGGCTGGGGGTGTAGCTCGGAAGTAGAATGCCCCCTGGGTTCAATCTCCAGCACCGAAAAAAACAAAAAAACAAAGGGCTGGGGATGCAGCTCAGAAAATAGAAGCCCTCCCCCCAGGTTTGATTCCCAGTACCACCATTAAAAAAAAGCGAGGAGCCTGTCTGGAAAACCTGGGCTGCCCCTTCTGCTGGGAACGTGAGATAGGCCGCTAGCTCTGGCCCGGCCACGTTCGCTCGGCCAAGGGATCCGCTGCGGAAAGACCAAGCCGGCACTCGCAGCCCCAGAAAACCCCGACCCGGAGCAGGGAGCGGGGGACGGATAGTCGAGGCCGAGGCCGCCACGCACAGCGCCGCGGTCCGCCAGCCACGCGGGCGCCCACCTGACCAAGCACCGGAGCCCGCGACAGAACCCAATCCCGCCCGCAGCTGCTACCTCCGACGTCCGCCAAGTATCAGACCTTTCAATTTGCGCGGGAGAACTGCAGCCCCGCCCAGCGGACGTGACGCCACACGCCCGGTGACGCAACCCCGTCCCCGAAGTGCCCGCTCATCCGGGTCCCGGGCCCTCCTCCCTGCGGCTCTTTGCCCGGTCCGCAGGCGAGCCGCTCTCGCGGGGGCTCTTGGGAGTTGTAGTTCCTGCCGTGCTGCGGCGTCCGTCCCCCCCTCGGCTCCAAGCGCTTCGGGATGGGAATCCTAAAGCCCCAAGCCCCCCAAACCTGGAATAAGAGCCCCGCTGAAACTAGTTGCTTAACTCTGCTCACCTCCCCATCTGATTTCTTCATTTTCTCTTTGTAGGTTGAAAGCCAATCTCAGCTTAGGGAAACTGGCAACTTAGCCAGACCCTATTTCAAAATAAAAAATAAAAGGGTTGGAGGTTATAGAATGCCCCTGGGTTCAAGAGAGAGAGGAGGGGAAGAGAGGGAAGGAAGGAAGGAGAGAAAGAAAGGGAAAAAGAGCTATAGGTCCTAACCACTTTACCCAGACTCCATCTATTCGTGACATAAATTGGAGAAAATTTTACCTTTATAATCAAATAACAAAATGGGCCTTATTGTGCATAGATTTTAAAGACAGTTTGGACTTCCATGGCCATTTAGGACTAGATTTCCAGTCCTAATACATCAGACCTAGTCGCCGTTCTCTTTTATTTGGGATATTGTGGTGAGAAAAAAATGTTTTAGATCGATATATAAATTTGGAGAAAAGAAATATTGCTATACATTCGGGGGGAGGGAACGCCTGCAAGCTACAAATATAATCATTTCATATTAATAGAAAGCTTCCACGTTAAAAGTGCTTATGTTCCAAAAGTATACAAGATATTTGTTTGTTGCTTTGCATATATTTTACACATAAAAATATCAGGTTGAGCCGGGCGTGGTGGCGCACGCTTGTAATCCCAGCATTCGGGAGGCTGAGACCAGTGGATCCGGGTTCGAGGCCAGCCTCAGCTAACTAGTGAGGAACTCCGCAACTTAGTGAGACTCGGTTTCAAAATAAAGAATAAAAAATAGGGCTGGGGGTGTAGCTTGGAGGTAGAATCCCCTGGGTTCCACCCGCAGTGCCGCAAAAAAAAAAAAAATTAGGTTGAGCCGGGCATGATGATGCATACCTCTAATCTCAGTACTTGGGAGGCTGCGACAGGAAGATCACAGATTCAAGGTCAGCCTCAGAAATTTTGCAAGATTGTTTAAAAAATTTTAGGAAGAGCTGGGCATGATGGCTCACGCTGGTAATCTTAGTACTTGGAAGACTGAGACAGGAGGATCGCAGGCCCTCGGCAACTTAGTGAAACCCTGTTTCAAAATGAAGAATAAAAAATAGGGCTGGAAGCCGGGCGTGGTGGCGCACGCTTGTAATCCCAACATTTTGGAGGCTGAGACCGGAGGATCGGGGTTCAAGGCCAGCCTCAGCAACTTAGTGAGACTCAGATTCAAAATAAATAATAAAAAATAGGGCTGGGGGTATAGCTCGGAGGTAGAATGCCCCTGAGTTCAATCCCCAGTACCACAAACAAATAAATAAATAAATAAATAAATAAATAAATAAATAAATAAATAAATAAATAAATAAATAAATAAAAAATAGGGCTGGGGGTATGGCTCAGAGGTAGAATGCCCCTGGGTTCAATATACACTACTACTACTACTAAAAAAAAAAAATTAGGAAGAACCTTAGGCTCTAAAGTAGTGCTTATTTTTGTAGCTCAATTAGACTGATTTTTATCTGTACTCAATCGTTTTTCCATTTTTAAATTATTGTAATTGAACACTTTTTGTTCATCACATTTTTATAGTATGGTAAGTGATGTTTATAGTGTAAATATGAAATTTACTCTTTAAATACATTTGTTAGGAATGAATTGATTTAAAGAAAACCTATTAAATAAGCAATAGAGTGAATATTTCTCATTAGTGGCAAATATGAGTAAGCAGAGTTTCCAAAGTGTCATTTCTTCCATCTTTAAAATGACCCTTTGACTATCATCCCATTTCTCTGCTCCCCTTATAGTAAAGCTTTTCAAAAAAATTATCTCTACCCTTGGTATCACAACTTTTTCCACTTAGTAGCATATATATATATATATATATTATGTTGAGGTAAAATACACACAGAGAAAGGTACACAAATCGTCACTCACAAATTATCACAGAGTGACATGTCCCATCATCTCCACTTCAGCCTCCTCTCCAATCACACACACCTCTGCCTTCCCATAGCTAACTCCTAATCTATCATATTACGGCATATACTAGTTCATAAAATTTTCATAAATGGAATCATGCAGTTTTTATTCTTTAGCATTTGGCTTTTTTTCCCCCTCAACATTGTGTTTGTTTGAAGCAGTATCTTGCTAAGTTGCTGACAGTTGTGCTAAGTGGCTGAGGTTGGCCTCCAACCTGCTGTCCTCCAGTCTCAGCTTCCGCAGTACTGGGTTTCCAGGCTTGCACATATTTTTCATCTGGTCTTCACAATAGCCTAGTAAGACAGGCCAAGTTTGCCATGTACTAAAAGTGGGGAAGATGAGGTCTGCAGTATTGATCAGTGGCTCGCCTGATAACGTGCTGCAGTCCCTAGGTTACTGTCCTCACCATCTCATGCCACTTCCCTTTAAAATGAAATCACCATTCTTTTTGTCGATGCTTTGGGCTACTTCATTTGTGATGGAAGAACTCAAGCTGGAACCCAGATCTCATCCTTCACACCGCACCCCCAACCTGTGGTCTTCCTTCACAGTGGCTCAGGAGGGTGGAAGTGATCCCATTAAACAGTGCCTCTGCATGTTGCCATCGGCCTCCAGAGATGGCTGGGGTGTAGAGAACGCTCAGTGGTTTAAAGGAAGAAAATTAACTTTTATCAGGCAGAAGAAGCCTTGGTTGTAAATGGCAAAACCCAACTCAAGTTGACTCTTATAAAAAGGAAATTTATTACTTGTGTTATGGGTTGAATTGCGTCTCCCTCCAAAAAATATGTGAAATTCTCAAACCCTAGTGTTTTAGAAGATGACTTATTCAGAGATAGGATCTTTCTAGAAATATTCCAGTGAAAATGAAGAATGCCTCTGGAATTCTGGAGTCTTAATGGTCATCTTCCTCATGTGTCCATCCTCTCCCCCCTTTATTTTGCAGTACTGGGGATGCAACCCCAGGGCATTCTACCTCCCAGCTACACCCCAACCCTATTTTTATTTTGAAACAAGGTCTTACTAGGTTAATGAGAGCCTCACTCTTGCTGAGGCGATCCTTGAATTTGCAATCCTCCTATCTCAGTCTCCCAAGTACTGGGATTACAAGCATGCACCCACCATGCTTGGTTCTTTTTTTTTTTTTTTTTTTTTTTTTTGAGTGTGTAACTGGGGATTGAACTGGAGGCATTCCACCTCTGAGCTACATCTCCAGCCCTTTTTAATTTTTATTTTTTGAATTTTTTTATTTTTATTTTTTGAATTGCTGAGGGTCTCACTAAGTAGCTGAAGGTATCCTCAAATCTGCAATCCTTCTGCCTCAGCCTCCCAAGTACTCAGATTATAGAAAGATGCCACCACACCCAGCTCTCTGTTCCCATTTTATATTGGGCTCCTAATCTTATATGACTGACGTCCTCATAGAAAGGGAAGTTTGCTTGCTTTGTAGATTCCCAAGTCTCTTATATAGTTTTCCCTATTCAGTATTGTTAACTTCTAGCCACATAGATTATTTAAATTTAAATTAATTAGGCTTAAATAAAATAAATCCAGCCAGGCGTGGTGGCACACATTTGTAATCCCAGTACTTGGGGAGGCTGAAACTGGAGGATCCGGGTTCGCGGCCAGCCTCAGCTACTTAGTGAGGCCCTCTTCAACTTAGTGAGACCCTGTTTCAAAATAAAGAATAAAAAATGGGGCTGGGGCTGTAGCTTGGAGGTAGAATGCCTCTGGGTTCAATCCCCAGTACCACAATAAATAAATAAATAAGTCCAGTTCTTCGGTTGCACTGGCCTCATTTCAAGTGCCCCACATCTGCAGTGGCTGTGACTGCCATATTGGAGAGAGCAGACTTGGAACATTTCACCGCTGCAGGAACCTCCATGGAGACAGCTTCATGATACTAGATGCAGCCAGGCATGGTGGTGAATGCTTGTATTCTCAGTTCTTGGGAGGCTGAGACAAGAGGACGTCAGATTCTCGGCCAACCTCAGTAAGTAGATCTCAGATTCCTGGCCAACCTCGGCTACTTACTGAGGCCCTCCACAATTTACTGACACCCTATTTCAAAATAAAGAACTAAAAATAGGGCTTGGGGAGTGTAGCTCAAAGGTAGAATGTCCCTGGGTTCAATCCCCAGTTCCACAAAAACAAACAAAAAAAAACAACTAGTTTAGAGCAATAGTAGACCTTGTCAATGTCTTCTATTCTGTCATCTGCTACATTTTCCTATCTTTACCTGGGCATGGTGGTGCAGGCTTGTAATCCCAGTATTTGGGAGGCTGAGACAGGAGGATTGCAGGTTGAAAGACAGCCTCAGCAAATAGTGAGATTTTCATCAACCTATCAAGACACACACACACACACACACACACACACACACACACACACATTTATTATTTCTTTTTCTTTTTCTTCCTTCCTTTTTCTTGGTCGTGCTAGAGATGTCCCATTATTTCTTTATTATATAGAAATCCCTAATTGGGATGCAAACACATTTATAAATTCTTCCCTTATGATTTGTGCTTTTGAAATTTTAAGAAATCTTTCTCATCCTAGATCACTAGTGTATTGCTGTGCTTTTGTTTGGTTGGTTGTTTGTTTGGTACTAGGAATTGAACCCAGAGGCATTCTATCTCCAAGCTATATCCCAAACCCTAGTTTATTTTTATTTTGTCTCACTGGGTTGAGAAAGTTTCACTAGTTGCTGAGGCTGTCCTCGAACCTGTAATACTCCTGTCTCAGGCTCTCAAATACTGGGATTACAGGCATGTGCCACCATACCAGGTTCTTGCTATGTTATCTTTTATTATTTCTTATAGTTTTCCTTCCTTTTTCCAGTTAGATGTTTTGTCTATGTGAATTTTACCTTTATTATTTGGTGTTATCAGGAATTCAGTATTATTTTTTGCTACACATGAATAGTTTTTTATAACATTTTTTAAAACTGTATTTTCCTCCATTTATTTATTCTTTATTTTGAAACCGAGTCTCACTAAGTTGCGGAGTGCTTCACTAGGTAGCTGAGGCTGGCTGCAAACCCAGATCCTCCGGTCTCAGCCTCCCGAATGCTGGGATTACAAGCATACGCCACCACGCCCGGCTCTTCTCCATTTATTTATGATATTACTTTTTTTTTTAAATGTGGTACTAAAGACGGAACCCAGGGGCATGCTACCTCCGGGCTACACCCCCAGTCCTATTTTATTTATTTATTTATTTATTTATTTATTTATTTATTTACTTATTTATTCATTTATTTATTTTTTGTGGTACTGGGGATTGAACCCAGAGGCATTCTACCTTAGAGCTATACCCTCAGTCCAATTTTATTTCTTATTTGGAAACACGGTCTCGCTAGGTCGACAAGAGTCTCACTACTTGCTGAGGCTGTACTTGAACCTTTGATTCTCCTGGCTCAGCCTCCCAAGTACTGGGATTACAAGCATGCGCCACCATGCCCAGCTCCCAGTCCTATTTTTTATTCTTTATTTTCAAACAGGGTTTCACTAAGTTGCGCAGGGCCTCACTAAGTAGTTGAGGCTGGCCGTGAACCTGGATCATCTGGTCTCAGCCTCCCAAGTATGGAATTACAAGCATGTGCTACCACTCCTGGCTATGTTACTTTTATTGTATATAAATTTTCACAAACACATGCATCTGTTTCTAAACTCTCCCATTCTATTGGTCTATTTTTTTTTTTCCAGTACTGGGGATTTAACCCAGGGGTATTCTACCTCCGAGTTACACTCCCAGTTCTATTTTGAAACAGGGTCTCACTAAGTTGTGGAGGGTCTCATTAAGTAGCTGAGGCTGGCCTGTGAATCCAGATCCTCTGGTCTCAGGCTCCCATGTACTGGGATTACAAGTGTACACCACCACACCCAGCTTTTACTCTTCTTTTTGATGGTCAATTCATCTATTTGTGGACATTTATTATTGCAGGTATATTTTAGAATACATGTGTTTAGTTTCTCTGAGAGAAAATGAGAAGTTTAAGTGGGGTTTCATTGAATTTAGGTGAATTTAGTTTAGTGGGATTGTGTGTGTGTGTGTGTGTGTGTGTGTGTGTGTGTGTGTGTGTGTATTTGTGACTAGGTATTGAACCCAGGGCCATTCTACCTCTGAGCTACACCCCCAGCCCTATTTTTTATTTTTATTTTGAAACATGATCTTGCCAGGTTGATGAAAGTCTCACTATTTGCTGAGGCTGTCCTCGAACCTGTGATCCTCCTGTCTCAGCCTCCCAAGTACTGGGATTACAAGTGTGCACCACCATGCCCAACTTGAATTTAGTTTAACTTGGAGAACTTTGACATTTTTGTAACGTTAAATCAGCCAATTTAAAATTATTTACTTATATAATTATCTGCATCCCTTATTAGCATTTGAAATGTTTCACTTAGAGGTCTTATATATTGTGCATCGGTCAATTCCCATACACTATATTATTTTACTCCTATAAATTACACCTCTGTATAACATTTTTCTACGTGGTTATTGTTGGTATAGAGAAATGCTATGAATCTGTAAGTTGATCTTACATATGAGAAACTGAAAATGTATTCAATCTTACAGTTCGTTGATTTATGAAAGCTCTTTATACATCAAGAATGTTTCCTGTTTATATGCCATCTTTGTTTTTCCCAGTTTGTCATTTGACTTTTAGTTTATGTTATCCCCATGTCAGCTTTATCAAGGAGTCAGTTCTCTTAATATTGAATTGTGTTTTCATTCAATGCATGTATGCTATTTGGCCAAATGAATGGTGTTTTCCTTTGCTCTGCACTGCAATCTGCTGCTTTCCCAAGACACAGTGTTCAGCATGTCAGCTAGTTGTCAAAAGTGCACTTTCACTTTTGATCCACTAGGGGCCAGCACTTGCCAGAAAGAAATTGTGCCTTCCAAAAACTCATCTTTTCTTCCCAGAAAAGGGGGGGGGGGGGGAGCGGGGGATGGCTAAAAGAAGTTGTGTAGAAAATAAGTAACTTCAACTTAAATTAGATGCCTAGCACTGATATGGAAGTCTGGACAAAAAGAAAACAGGCTATTTTTAAAGGCAAGAAGTTCTATAAAGAGGATTAAAAGTTGTTGCATGTATGTATGTATGTATGTATGTATGTATATATGCATGTATTTTGTGGTACTAGGGATTGACCCCAGGAACATTCTAACTCTGAGCTATATCCCAGCCCTATATTTATTAATTTATTTATTTTCCTGTACTGGGAACTGAACCCAGGGGCATTCTACCTCCAAGCTACCCCCCCCAGCCATATATATATATATATATATATATATATATATTTTTTTTTTTTTTAATAGGCTCACTAAGTTGTGGAGGGCCCCACTAAGTAGCTGAGACTGGCCACAAACATGTGATCCTCCTGTCTCAGCTCCCCAGTATTCTTTTTTATTTTAAAACAGGGTCTCACTAAGTTGCAGATGGCCTCACTAAGTGCTGAGGCTGGCCTCAAACTTGTGATTCTCCTATCTCAGACTCCCAAGTACTTGGGTTTACAGCTATGTGCCACCACTCCCAACTCAAAGTTGTTTATTAATGGAGAAAAGGTAAAAGTGAAAGATACAAAGAAAACAGCTTAAAATTGTTAAAATTTAACATAGAAGAAAGGAGGAATTGAAACAAAAAAGATCCCACTTTTATTCAAAATCCACACTAAGCACTAATAAGCAAGAAATGGCTAATAAGACTACTGACTTTTTTTTCCTTTTCCTACTTCTTTGCTCTGAAAGGCCAGGAGGTAGGCTAACCCGTCTCCTGTGTTCTGTAGGGTTCCTTCATAGGTCACAGGGAGGAAACAGTTCTTGAAATGAAAAAACAAAAACAAAAACAAAAAAATACCAGGTACTTTAATTCAGATGTGATCTAGAGGAAAAACCATCATGACAGACAGAGCTGAGCAGAGCAGTCACTGGATAAGATTCTTCTCTGAATCCCATTATTATTTGTAAGATCACATTTATCACCCCAAAGCAGATAAATCTCAGGTATAGTGGTGCATGCCTGGAATCCCAGTACTTGGGAGGCTAAGATAGGAGGACCACAGGTTCGAGGCCAGCCTCGGCTACTTAGTGAGATCTTCCACAACTTAGTGAGTTCCTGCTTCAAAATAAGAAATAAAAATAGGGCTGGGGTTATAGCTTGAAGGTAGACTGACCCTGAGTTCAATCCCCAGTACCGAAAAAAAAGGGGGGGGGGAGAGGGTAGGAAGGACTGGGGGTGTACCTCAGAAGTAGAATGTCCCTGGGTTCTATCCCAGGGCCAAATAACAACAGAAACAAAATCAGATAAATCTACAAAGGAACGGACAAAGAAGAGAAAGAGGGAAGGAAGAAAAGGAGGGAGGAAGATAGGTCAGGCCAATGAGCAAGACAACAATTCTCTCATCTATGAAAACACAAAAGGACAGATAAAAACAGTTCCTCACGTATAGATGACTTCTTATATTTAGGTCTGGGGATCAAACAGTCCACATGACAACTACTATAAAAAGTAAGGTACTATTCTTATTACAAAGGTGCACCTGACAGCAGGGGATTTGGCCTCTGGGTGTCCTTCCACAGGTAGGGCAGCCACAGCACATCAAATGTGAGAGCGCAGGCATTGAAAGGCATCATGTTTACATCAACTGCAAGAAGTGTATGAAAGATTTTTGTTTGCATATAAGGCACTTTTTTAAAGTCAACTAAACTGTATTGTAAATATTACAAATTGTTGTTTCAAATTAATGCATTTTCTGCTTCTTAATTTAGTACCTATGAAAATGGAGTACGTACATCAGGAAGAATACATTTACAAGTATAAAAATACCACAAAACATTTCATAAAGCTTATTTAATTTTTAATTAAAGTTACTATTATTATTGTAAGTAATATGTGTACAGGGTAGAAAATGCAAGTACAACAAAAGGGTTTTCTCTGGGAAGCATGCAATTTGGCCCTTCCAACCCCCTCCCCATCCCCTGGTCTCCAGATTTGACCATCCAGAGGGAACTGTTATTGCCAGTGCTCGCCACTGATATCCTTGAATAGGTTGTTTGTTTGTTTGTTTTGTTTTTTATAGAAACAGTAGCATGACACTCAAATTCCACATCTTGGCTCAAAACCACACCACCATCAACAATAACCATTTCAAATGACACAGTTTGTGCCGGGTATGGTGGTGCATTCCTGAAATACAAATCCTTGAGACAGGAGGATCTCAGGTTCAAGGTCAGCCTCAGCAACTTAGTGGGACCCTGTTTCAAAATAAAAAGGGTTGTGGTTGTGGTTTGAAGGTAGAATGTCCTTGGGTTCAACCCTGAGTATCAAAAATAAAGAAATAAAGCAGGGAGGGACCACATGCTGTGTGCACGTATGTCACTGTCAACATGATTTGCATTATGATGTGAGACTATAGTGCACCAATAGAAGTATACTTAAAAAATAAAAAAAATAAAATTAAACAGGGTTTGCACTTCATTCAGGTCACTTAAATCAGAATAAAGTGTGCTGCCTACTCCCTCCCTCCTTTTTTTTTTTTTTTTTTGGTATTAGGGATTGAACTACCTCTGAGCTACACCCCTATCCCTTTTTATGTTTTATTTTGAAATTGGGTCTTGCTAAGTTACTGAAGTCCTCACTAAATTGCTAAATATGTCCTCGAACCTGTTATCCTTTTATCTCAGCCTCCCAAGTACTGGAATTACAGGAGTGTACAGCCACCACACCTGCCCACTTCTTCTTCTTAATTGAACAAATGTACCACAGTTGAGTTGTCTAGTCTTCTACTGAAAGATATTTGGCCTACTTTTAGACATTGGCAACAAAGAACAATAATGCAGTGATTTTCTGTATACCTATGTTTCTTATTTTATACTTTTATTGGTACTTTGTAATTATACATTGTAGTGAGATTCAAAGTAGTAACATAAATGTACTTATATTTCCTTTGTGGGAATATGACTTAGGGAGACAGAAACCATAAACCTAAAGAGGAATGGATGGGTGAAAGGCAAGGACATTTTCATGTGCACCGGTGCTGGGACATTGCCCGTTAGTGGCATTTCTGCTCCCCCAGGGGCTGCCTTCCCGCTATGCTGTCCCCATGATGGCTTTTTATCAAATAGTATATTCTTTTCCAATCTGTTAGGTGAAAAAAAGAAAAATTTTTTTTGCATCCCTCCTCCCTCAAAAAAGAAATCTTATCATGATTTTAATTTGTATTTCCCCTTTATGAGTAAAAGTTTGACTTCTTTCAATCCTAAAATTATTTGTATTTTCTGTCAGATTATGATCTGTTTGCCATTTTCTTATTTTCCTATATTGGTTTTAAGACAAAAATTATTGTAGATCCTATGTATAATGAAAATCATTCCATTGTCTATTTTATATCTCGCAAAAATTATTTTTCTAATGTTATTAGCACATGTGTGTGTGGAGGGGTGTCCTGGGGATAGATTAATTAATCTATTTAGGTACTAGGGATTGAACTCAGGAGATTCTATCTCTGAGCCATACCCTCAGTCCTTCTAATTTTTTTATTTTTGAAACAGGTTCTCTCTAGGTTGCTGAGAGTCTCTCTAAGTTGCTGAGGCTGGTCTCAAACTTGCAATCCTATTTGTGCTACCATATCTGGTTAGCACATTGTTTTTCTTTTTTCTTTTTTTTTTTTTTTTTTGCGGTACTGGGGATTGAACTCAGGGGCATTCTACCTCCGAGCTACACCCCCAGCCCTATTTTTTATTCTTTATTTTGAAACCGGGTCTCACTAAGTTGCGGAGTGCCTCACTAGGTAGCTGAGGCTGGCTGTGAACCAGGATCCTCCGGTCTCAGCCTCCCGAATGCTGGGATTACAAGCGTGCGCCACCACGCCCGGCTCAGCACATTGTTTTTCAATAACAGAACTATGGTCTTTTCTATTATGGCTCTTGGGTTTTATATCAGGCTCAGAAAGAACTTTTCTACTCGGGTAATTTTTAATTTTTTTATATTTTGTTTCATATTTTTGTTATTCCATTTTTAAATTTTAAGTCTTTGATCCAGCTAAGATTTATTTTGGTGTAAGAATTGAAGCTATCTAGTATTGTTTTTCCCCAGATGACTAATTTCCAAGCTATTTAATGACATTTTATCTTTCTCCATTGATTTGAAAGCCATTTTTCATAACCTTCCTTCTGAAGCAGGTTTATGTCTATTTTTAGACTCTTCTGTTAGTCTTATATCTCTTGATATGCATATATCAGGCTACTTTGATTACTATTGCATTATGATATGCTTTAATATCTGGAAGGTCTAGTCTTTTTTAGAATATTTTTTCTGAAACATAAATAGCATAATTCCCCCAATAAACTTTAAAACACTTATTTAAATTTTGTTGTTTTTACTGATCACTTAAAATTTATATATTCGTTTAGGAAGGATTTCCATCATTATAATATTGAGAATTCTAATCCAAATTAAGTACCATTTGTCTTATGTATTATTCAGTTTAAAATTTTAAATTAGAAAATGTTAATATAGGGTTTAGTTCATGACAGTTCTTGCATGTTTATTGCTACTTTTTTCCTGGTTATCATAATTATTGCTGCATGTATTTTTTACATTATACTTATTATTTAATTTTTGTTTGTCTATGGAAAAGCTACTAATTTTTTAACATTAATTTTATATGTAACCAATTTACTGAAACTTTTTCTAGTTTTTAATAGCTTTTGATTTAATTCTTTTGGGATTTTCAAGTATGCATCGCATGAGAATAACATTGCTTAAAACTTTTTCTGTCTTCATTTGTGTGTGTGTGTGTGTGTGTGTGTGTGTGTGTGTGTGTGTGTTAGTTACTGGGGATTGAACCCAGGGGCATTGTACCTCTGAAATATACCCCCAACCCTTTTTCATTTTTTGTTTTGAAATGGTCTCGCTAGGTTGCTGAAAGTCTCACTAAGTTGCTAAAACTGGCCTTGAGCCAGCAATCCTCCTACCTCGCCTCCAAAGTACTGGTGTGATGGGGTGCGCGTGTTTCCCAAAAAGAAGATTCAGGTTCTTGATATTGTGAAAAAAAGAATTTTAACACATACCATTCAAAACATCTGGCAGGTTTTATTTTAGAACTGGGAGGAAGGAAAAAAAAGGGAAGGGGAGTGAAAGGATCCCCTGGACAAGTTCACGTGCATGTCCCCAGAGGGAAGGGATAAGGGGAAAATCCCCAGTTACCCGGACGGGTCAATGGTCAGGTCCCCAGTGGAGGAAGGGGCGAACAAAGGGGTTGCATCGGGCTATAAGAGAGGGCGGGGTCCTCTTCTCCAACCTCTCTCTCTCTCTCAGATAGGTGGGTTCCTCAGATGGGGGCTGGTCACAGAAAAGTTGGATCCTCCCTTCTCAGGTGTGCTGGGCTCTTCCGGAGTTTGGCGGTGCATCTCATTTGGGCCGAAACAAGGATCCTCCCTTCTCAGGTGTGCTGGGCTCTTCTGGAGTTTGGCCTAACACTGTCCAGATTTTTTTAAAGGCTGTATTAAAACTATATTTTTATGAATTCTCCCGATACCTCCTTCTACCTAACATTCCACTTCTAGGCTACCTCATCATTTCCCCCCCTGAGACTTTGGGTCCCTTAATCTTAAGGGGTTGCCGAAGGATGAAGGTCC
This sequence comes from Graphiurus murinus, assembly GCA_004027655.1. Taxonomy (NCBI): domain Eukaryota; kingdom Metazoa; phylum Chordata; class Mammalia; order Rodentia; family Gliridae; genus Graphiurus; species Graphiurus murinus. Next base: position 24,372 of record PVLC010024274.1, read on the forward strand.
GACTTCTGAAACTGCTTCGGAGCTGACAAGGGGGCGTTGACCCTGCCTCCTTAGGGACCGAAAGTCTCTCCCTAACTGATCTAAAAGAGGTAAGGGGAGGTCAGGCCTTTCCGTTGGCTGTTGACTCTGATGTTCTGGAACAGAAGGCATAAACATACGATATAAGTACCAGCAAGCCAAACAGCAGAAAAGTATGGTGATGCAAACTATACCCGCCAAGAGAAGGAGAAATCCATTCAATTGAGGCATTAACCAATTACTCTCCAGAAAGGAAAAACATCCACCAAGATAATGTGGATGGATTGGAAGTGGGTGTTGACCCCCAAATCCAGCAATAACTTTTTATAGTATCTGTGACATACTGTTGTAACCAATCCAGGAAAAAGTTTGTCTTTGCCTGGGAGAACCATGTAAAAATTAGGAGACCGATAAGTCTAGTTAGGATAGGCATAATGAGGTTATAAGGCAAAAT
>PVLC010024275.1:0-24856 GCA_004027655.1 Graphiurus murinus
TTTTCTTTTCTGCTACCAATGACTCACCTACCTTTTTGGTTATTGCTGTTGTTACATGTTGGTGCAACCAAGCACTTCATTGTTGGGCAGTATAAGTTTTCAGGTTAAAAATGTCTTGAGTCTAGAGTGTTGGATGTCAGAATATTGGAGGTTTTCTATTACTTGGAAATGATACGCTTCGAATTATTTTACTTCGTTAAAATGTTTCCCCAGCCAGGTATGGTGGCCTGTCATCTCAGTACCTGGGAGGCTGACACAGGAGAATCACAGGTTTGAGGCCAGCCTCAGTAACTCAGCAAGACCCTGTTTCAAAATGAAAAATAAAATGAGGCTGGGGTAGTTCAGAGGTAAAGTACTCCTGGGTTCGGTACCCAGTAGCACAAAAATAAATTAATTAATTAATAAGTGCTTCCCCATCAGATTTCTTTTAGGGTTTTACAGCAGAGTATACCTTACTTTAAAAAAAAAAAGGATATATTTCTAGAAAGCTAAAACTTAAAGAACTGCCATTTTTCTGGTCTAAAATGGTCCAATTTCATATAATTCAATCTAAATATTTATGAAAATATTGTTCATAAGCCAAAATGTTTTTCACTGGCTTCAGGGAAAGTGCACTAGTGAATTGTATTTTACAGTGAATGTCAGGGTAAAAAGTGAATTCTGTTTGTAAATTTAATAATGAACTAGCTGGGTGTGGCCCCAGTACTTGGGAAATTGAGACAGGAGGATCACAGGTTCGAGTCCAGTATGCCATCACTTAGCGAGATCCTATTTCAAAATTAAAAAAATAAGCCAGGGTGGCTGACACACACCAGTAATACCAGTACTTGGGAGGTTGAGACAAGAGGATCACAGATTCAAGGTCAGCCTCAACCACTTAGCGAGACTCTCAGCAACCTAGTAAGGCCTTGTTTCCAAATGAAGAATAAAAATGGCTAGGGGTGTAGTTCAGAGGTAGAATAACTCTGGGTTCAATCCCCAGTACCACAAAATAATAATAACCAAAACATAAAAAGGCTGGGGGTATAGCTCAGAGGTAGAATGCTCCTGGGTTCAATCCCCAGTACCACAGAAAAATGAATATCGATCATTGAATTTATCCTTCTGGTTCCATGTTCTATTTGCTTAAAGTGGGGCAGGCCCATCCTCGGTGAGAACTAGACCAATGGAGAGAAGGAGAGCCAGTATTGGTCCCTCAAAGTAAGGCTTGCAGGTTGTCACTTCCAAACTGCCCCCAGGGCCTGCTTTGGAAGGAAGAGACGGCCTTGGGCTGGGGATAGAACTCAGTGGTGGAGCATTTGCCTGGCATGGGAAGGCCTTGGGCCCAACCCTAGCACTGAAAAGAAAAAAAAAAAAGAATCAACCTCTTTAGCTGTTCCTCCTTTGTCTTCTTCCTCTAGGAATTTCTGTTCTCTTTCTAACAGGAATCAGGATTCCAGTTGAATGGCCTAAGGAGTCATTGACCAATAAGTGGCTTAGCTCGGGCCCCTCGGCTCCTCTCATTTGCCTTCTTCTCTGTGGTCTGCTGGCCATCCTCCTGGGCTCTGAACTTCCACAAAGCTTGCAAGGAATTGATTTATGCAGAATGTACCCTCACTGCTCCCGAGCAGGAGTTATTTTGTTGTTGCCATTCAGTTCATTCATTTTTACTTAACTGGTTAAAAAAGAAACACATGAATTATTTACACACGTCGGAACCCCCCACCCACATCTCACTCCCCCCAAACAAAATTAGTTTCATAAAATATCCATTTGAAAATAACGAATAAATGTTTATTTGTTGGCATCCAATGCCCAGACTTTCATTTCTAGGATCTGAAGAAATATCAGAAAAACAGAACTTAATATATTCATCTATAACAAGAAAATGACCAGATAATTTCCACTAACCATTTTCCTGTTAGCTGATTTATGATTATATCTCTTTATTCAATATTAAGGTCCTGACATTGAAAGATTCATTCACATAAGCTCAAGCAACGCAGTGCATTTATTTAAACCACACTTGACTAGTGGTATATAAATAATCTCCCTCAAACCATATTGATTTCCCAAAGGGAATATTAAATGCTAAATAACTTCACAGATTGGAAGCAGTCCTGTCTCTGCCTTCATTTTTGATATAATCAAAAATGATGACATTGTAGCTAGCTTATTTTTTAATAATTCACACATTGTGAGCAAAAGAAAATATTACACCACAACCGCGGGACATGACCTCTGGACTGCCACGAATTAAGAATGTGTCTATAATGGGGCTGTAAATTAGCATAGTGTGAGCTGGGGTGTGGTGGCGCACACTTGTAATCCCAGTACTTGGGAGGCTGAGACTGGAGGATCTGGGTTCGAGGCCAGCCTCAGCTACTTAGTGAGACCCTGTTTCAAAATAAAGAGACCCTGTTTCAAAATAAAGACTAAAAAATAGGGCTGGAGATGTAGCTCAGTGGTAGAATGCCTCTGAGTCCAATCCCCAATACCACACAAAAAATTAGTATAGTGTGTTATTCTCCAGATATCTGAGACACAAATAGCGCAAAATCTTTAGGAAGAGTGTAGCATATACATCTTTCATCAGGCCTCACAAAATCTTTCTGAAGTATCTAATATCCTGATTTTTTTGTGGGATTCTATCGGGATGGAACTCAGGGATATTCTACCTCTGAGCTACATCCCCAGCCCTATTTTATTCTTTGTTTTGAAACAGGGTCTCACTAGGTTGCTGAGAGTCTCACTACCTTGCTGAGACTAGCTTCGAACCTGTGATCCTCCTGTCTCAGTGCTGGGATTACGGGCATGCATCACCATGTCCAGCTTTAATATCTTCTTTTATTTACAAAATTAGACAAAATGTGGCTTTTTTATTTGCACGATGGAAATGATTTCAACCATATTAGCAAATTAGGGCTCATTGTTCACCAAACATTTCTCCAGATGTGCAGCTGTACATCCAGCCTCCTTTGTTTTTATTGGTAGTCATGTGACCACAAGTTCTTAATCAATGGAATATCAGAATTCTAGTCACAATCTCTAAAAATGTCATTACAAGACTGAGCATAGTGGTACACACCTATCATCCCAGTACCTGGGAGGCTGAGACAGGAGGATAACAGGTTCAAGGCCATCCTCAGCAACTTAGTGAGACCCTGTTTCAAAATAAAAAGGACCAGGGGTATAACTCAGAGGTAGAGCACCCCTGGGTTCCAGCCCCATTACCAAAAATACCATTACTATCCCCACTCTTTCTCTTCCCCTTTTTTCTTGGTGAAGACAAGAACTCCAAGTACTGCCAGACGTGGTGGTGTACGCTTGTAATTCCAGTCCTTGGGAGGCTGAGACTGGAAGATCCAAGTTCGCGGCCAGCCTCAGCTACTTAGTGAGGTCCTCTGCAACTCAGTAAGACCCTGATTCCAAATAAAGAATAAAAAAATAATAGGATTAGAGGTGTAGCTTGGAGGTAGAATGCCCCTGGGTTCAATCCCCAGTACTGCAAAAAAAAAAAAAGAACTCCAAGTACCCAAAGGAGGAATCCTAAGACTGTTGAAGCCCAAGTCGGCCACATCTATATGTAGAGAGAAGCTCTCCCAGAAGATCAGAAAATCAGGATTGTCCATGTGGGACTATTATACGAGCAGGAACTAAATGCTCATTATACAAATTTGGGATTCCAATAGTTAGCCAACCTGCACTAATAACGCCATCAGCAATCTGAAAATATTATCAGCCCGGAAAGGATGAACTGAGCAGCCCTTGACTCCAGTATCGCTAGAGTCAGTGGTTTCTCCATCTACCCGATGATAGCACTAGACTTAGCCCCCTTTGTATCAAGAGCCACTAGGTCTTGAAAATCTTGTATTTCTTGAAAACATAGTCTGTGTGGTACATTCTATTTCAGATAAATTGACTGTAAAATATATTTCCTAGAGAAAAAAATATTGGTACAGGTTAGGGGGGTCACTAAATTGCTGAGGCTGGACTTGAACCTGCCAGCATCCTGTCTCAACCTCCCAAGTACTGGAATTAGAGGCATGTACCACCACACTCCGCTCTAGAGAAAATTTGTTTGATTTCCTTTTCTAAACCAGAGATTGTTCCACCAAGAAAGCTTACAAAATTATTATAATGCCTCACTCTACATTATGGCAGATGACTATTATTGTTTTTTTTGTTTTGTTTTGTTTTTTAGGAAGAAACTGCGTAACTTAGATCTTAGGCTGAATAGAGACATGAGACTATTTATTCATTTACTTACTTACTTATTTGGGATACTGAGAATTGAATCCAGGGGCATTCTTCCTCTAAGCTACATGCCCAGCCCTATTTTTATTTGTTTGTTTGTTTTTGGTACTGGGAATCAAACCCAGGAGCATTCTACCTCTGAGCTACACCCCCAGCCCTCTTTATTTCTTTACTTTGAGACAGGCTCTTGCTAGATGGCTGAGAGTCTCACTAAGTTGCTAAGGCTGACCTCGAACATGCAATCTTCCTGTTTCCTCCTTCCAAGTACTGGGATTGTGGGCATGTGCCACTGAGCCCAGCTAATAGTACCCATTTAATGGAGCCATTGTAAAAATTAAATGAGATGAAGCATGTAGGATGTTGAGTATAGTGGCTCAGATGCTCTCAATAAATAGTATTACTATGAAGAGGAAAGGAACCAATGTTTCCTGGGTTCCATCTATACCAGGAACAGAATTAAGGATGCACATAATCTTATCTCACCTTCTGAACAATATCTATGCAGTAGGAGTTTTAAAACAAAAGAAGAAACCAGGTATTAGAGATGTCAAGCTATCATAGGACAGCACGGTGTCTCTCGTGGGTCCTTGGCCTCCGTGGTGAAAAGAATTTCAACACTCGCCACATGGGGACAAAGGCAGTAGTTTTATTTTAAGGAAAGGCACAGGTACACAGGGGAAGAGCACAGGTCACCTCAGGTGTCTCTGGGATCACAGCTGGGAAAGTGCGCGTGACAGGGAGCAATGGCGGCGAAAGAGAGAGAGAGTGCATGTGGTCTCTCCTTTTTATATCACACCTGGAGAGGGGCTGGATTTGGGGGTTTAGGGTAGAGAATCCGGAACTTGGGGCAGCATGGGATATTTGTCCCCACCCTTGAGGTTTTTAAAAAAAAAGTGGAAAAAAAAAAAACCAGGTAGGACTATCAGGAGTGGAGACAGGAAATCTGGGATGTAGGGTCTTTCTTAAATGAAGCTCTGAGAAATCACCTCAGGGACTTCCAAAATGGAGTCAGTCCATTTTGCATGGGCCTTGCTTTTTAGGATGAGCAGACTCTGTTAAAACAAAGTTATTTTTCCTTTCCTTCCCAATTGTCTCCTTTCTGCCTAAATTGTATTCCTTCTACTCTACCTCATCAAAGCAACCTGCCCAAGATCCCACAGCTATTAAGAGGCACGAATGGTATGGGAATCATAGGATACCAAAGCCCTACTTCTCCCCATTATATCATACTGACATTTTCCCCCTCAGTACCAGTGATTGAACCCACTCCCAGTTCTTTTTCCTTTTTCTTTTAAAACAGCATCTCATTAAACTGCTAAGGCTGGCCTCAAACCCATGATCCTCTTGCCTTAGCCTCCCAAGTAGCTGGTATTACAGGTGGGGGCCACTCTGCCTGGCTTAATGTATCAGCTTCTTCATGAAACTCCCAAAACCTCACTGTCCTCCATGAAAATCAAAGGTGTCAAGACGATCCCTTTCAGCTTTACAAAGTTCTTTTTATCTGGCAGTTCCAATGTTTTTTGAGATTTTATCTGGCCAACACAGTAAGCAAGTTAGCAGATCGTTGGTCCTATTGTCAGGGGTCGGGGTTGGGGGGGAGGTTGATTCTATGAGGGATCCAAGGAGTTCCCTACAAGAGATCAGAGGGGTCCCTGGCCTACATGATGAAAAAAAAATTCAGAATGCGCCAGTCAGAGACATAGACAGAGGCTTATTTAGGAAAATGGGAAGTACACATTCAAGGGAGAATGTGGCCACCCCAGGAGGGAGAGAGGTGCCTTTGGAGGTTTCGGGCTCTTCTTTTTATGGGGGGTGATGTGGGAGGATGACCTCGGTCTGGTAGTCTCCAGTCGGTTTCTGGTGGTTTCGTCATTCTTAGGGTCCCCAGGCTGATCGAGGTTTCCATTATCTGATCAATAGATAAGCTGGAGAGTCGCCTAAATTATGTTTCTCAAGATATGGTATCTGTCTTGTTAACAATGCACAGGGCAATTCGAGTTTCTTTCAGTTAACTCTAGGATCTACAAATGTCCCAGGAATTTGGGAGAGACAGGCCTGGGAAAGAGAACTGGTTTGGGGAGTCAAGGTGGAGGCACTTTAGCACCAGGTTCTTATATTAAAGTCATAGTTTCCTCTCCTTCCTTCCTACTTATTTCTTCTAACCTACATCATTATGTTGGATCATTCTTTGAAAATCAAAGTTGTAAATAAAAGATGTACTCTAAAGGATTAGTGCCTAGATTTGTCGGTCACAATGGGCCTTTCCTGTTTTGTCTATTGAATGTTAATCTTTGTATAATTATGCACAATGTTCTGTCCCTTTTGTGAAAATGCCCAGAGCTCCTAGCAAGAATAATAGAGTTCTCTGGGCAAACCTATGGCCACACTGCAATAGGCATGCTGGGAGAAGCCAAGTCTACTCACCTAGATACCGTTTTCAGAAGGCATTTCAATTTTTAAGATGCAAAAAAAAATGTAACCTCAGAGTACCATAAAACTTACTTCATAGTAAAAAAAGGGGGAAGGGGATTTCATAAAGTCTCAAATGTCCTATTAAACCTTATCCAACATCCATCTAATGGTTAACAAGATTTTGCAAATTCAATGTAACAATGTTTGGAGAATCAAAACAATCAAAGCACAAGGTCGAGAAGGCTAGGAGATTCTAATCTTTCTCTCTCACCGAGTCTAGTATTTCTCAGGTCATCTCGCCTTTCAATAATAGCTATTGTACCTTGCAGTACAATAGCACTTGAATTCTGTTGTAACTTTTACTGATATTTTAAATGTGATGCCAGCTTGAAGGGGCTTGGCTGGGTTTAAAAAAGCAAATGACAGCATTAGAAGAGACTGGGGACCCACAAAGGTTAGGGAGATACAGCTACCAGTGCTAGAGGCCTAGGAGGACGTTTTGAACGGGGCCATGTGGACGCCTGGCTAACCCTTGCAATGCAGTGGTTCCAGGACTCTGGATGAACTGTAGTTTTCATTGATTGATTGATTGATTGATTTTTGCTGTACTGGGGATTGAACTCAGAGGCATTCTACCACCAAGCTATACCCCCAGCCTTATTTTTTACTCTTTATTTTGAAACAGGGTCTCACTAAGTTGCGGAGTGCCTCACTAAGTAGCTGAGGCTGGCTGCGAACCCGGATCCTCCGGTCTCAGCCTCCTGAATGCTGGGATTATAAGTGTGCGCCACCACACCCGGCTGGTTTTCTTTAAAAAAAAAAAAAGCTTACAGGAAAAATCTGACCTGCTAATGACATAATAGGTTGAAAGCTGAATGTACCTTTAAAATGCCCCAATTAAGTAGAAGAACTAAAGTGTAAACAGGAAAGATTTTACAACCACTTTAAAAAGTGAGATGACTGATGGGGGGTGGGGGGCGGTAACTGTGCACACTGGGCAAAACACTGGATAGAGAAAAGAGTTGGACCAAGTAGTTCTTTATGCGGTGTGTGTGTGTGTGTGTGAGAGAGAGAGAGAGAGAGAGCGAGAGAGAGAGAGAGAGAGAGAGAGAGAGAGAGAGAGAGAGACAGAGACAGAGAGAGACAGAGACACACACTGGGGATTGAACCATTGGACCCAGGGGCATTCTACCTCTGAGCTACACCTCCAGCCCTATTTTTTTTTTTAATTTGAAAACAGGGTCTCACTAGGTTGCTGAGGGCCTCACTAAGTTGCTAAGGTTGGCCTCCAACCTGCAATCCTCCTGCAAGTACTAGGATTACAGGAGTGCACAGCTGTCCCCAGCTTAATTAAAGTTTCTTGATGTCTATGCAACTTATTTTATTATTACTTTTTGTGGTACTGGGGATTGAATCCAGGGGCATTCTACCTCTAAGCTATACCCCTAGGCCTATTTTTTTTTTTTTTTGGCGGTACTGGGGATGGAACCTGGGGGCATTCTACCTCCGAGCTACAGCCCTACAACCCCAGCCCTATTTTTTATTCTTTATTTTGAAACAGGGTCTCACTAAGTTGCGGAGGGCCTCACTAGGTAGCTGAGGCTGGCCTCGAGCCCAGATCCTCTATTCTCAGCCTCCCAAATGCTGGGATTACAAGTGTGCACCACCATGCCCGGCCCCTAGCCCTATTTTATTTTGAAACAGGGTCTTGCTAAGTTGTCACCACTCCCAACTGTCTCTGTGATTTAAATTGCTAGAAAGAACTTTCCATATGATCTTTGCTTTTTATAATAAAACTCTTCATCAGACTCAGTTTGAAGATGTAACTTTCTAAACAGATTCTCCACAGTTTTTGAAGACATACTATAATAAACGTTCTTCTCGGAAAACCAATTTCAGTGTAGGACTCCTGACAGCTTCATTTCAGGCCAGACAGCTAGGAGGAAAATTGAGCTTCCCAAAGAGAGTTGGCAAAATAGTTTACTGGCTGTAATTAAAAAAAGGGAAATTTCTAAACCACAGTCGTCTTCAATGTTAATGTGAACAACCAAATGTTATTTCCAGTGGATTATTTTTTTATTTCCTCATTCTTGGCAAGCTGGTACAGCTCTGTGCAATTGAGAATCAAAAGGTTTTTCCTTGAGATAGAAATGTCCTTTGTGCTAAATGCAAAGTGATATAATTATCTTATGTGTACAGTTCGCACACACATTCCATACAGAAACCCAAGTCCAATCATTTTGAAGGTGAACACTTAGCTTTACACCTTTAATAAAAGAAAATCGTAGCAACTATGTGCTTCTGGCAGAATACTTCATGTGGTCAATTTTATTTACTTATCCAATTGGAAAATGACTTGATTGCAACCATGTTGGAAATCTTTGCCAAGGCATGAGCATTTCTTGCATTAGATTTTGCTTTATGCGAAAAGGTAACTTCAGTTTGTGATTTTACTTGGTTCTAGTCAATGACACAGTCTAGCTTAGGAAACATACTTGACAAATCTTGATAAAAAGAAAAAACCAATGCAGATGAACCGCTGTACTAAACAATAGGTGAGTTAGTATATCACCTCACTAGTGGGCAGACAAATAAGTCATTGATAACTTCCAGATGTTTTCCTCTTTTAACTGCAGCCTTATCTCAACTACTCATTAAATAAACAAAGTTTGCAGGGTATGGTGGTGCACACCTGTCATCCCAGTACTTGGGAGGCAGAGACAGAAGGATCACAGGTTCGAGAACAGCCTCAGCAACTTCGGGAGACCCTCAGCAACTTTGTGAGACTGTTTCCAAATAATAAGTAAAATAGGACTGAGGGTGTGGCTCGCCTGGGGGGTAGAATGCCCTTGGGTTCAATCCCCAGTACCTAAACGAAAAACAAAAATGTACCAAAGTTTAAAATCTGAGTTCCCTAAACTTTCCCAAGTACTCCTTCCATTGCACCATTACCAATCCTAGAATGGCATCATATGTATTTGGAAGAGACAAATGAGGGGCTCAAGGGAATCTGGGAAACTGGGGGAGGGTAGCTCCTTATTTTGTACCCCTAAGCAAGCTAAAGGATATCCGGCAGACTTTGATCACTGATTGTAGAATATGTTAAAATCCTATGTGGAGCCAGGTGTGGTGGCACATGCCTATGACTGCAGTCCTCGGGAGGCTGAAATAGGAGGATCGCAGGTCCCAGGCCAGCCTCAGCAAATTAGCAAAGAGACCCTCAGCAACTTAGAGAGACCCTGTTTCAAAAGAATTTTTTTAAGGGCTGGGGGTGTAGGCTGGGAATACAATGCCCCTGGCTTCAATCCCTAGTGCAAAAAGAAAAAAAAAAAAACTTACACGGAGACTAAGATGCTTTCTGAATGGCTTCACATTCTGCATATCTCCATGGATCCCATTTGCCAGCCTTGAGTGCAAATGAAAGTAAAATCCTAAATCGGTTCTGGCTGAGATGTAAGAGCCTAAGGAGGGAATAACACTTCATCACTAATGGGATTCGCACTTTGTTAGGAAATAGCCTTGTTGCTCTAACCTTTGCTTGCATCAACAGCAACTGCTTAAGAGTAAGGATTTGCTTTTCCTCTTGCCTATGAGGTTATACTCATTTCTTTTTCCAGCTTGATGGTCTGCCTGTTCTGCATTCCATGTAAAAAAAAAAAAAAAAAAAAAAAAAAAAAGAATTTTCCAGCACCACATTCTCAATGGTTTGTGTCCAGGCTTGCAAGGCACTTTTAGTTACCTAAGAAATTATATTAGCCAGCCATGGTGGTGCATGCCTGTGATCCCATCCCAGCTACTAGGGACACTGAAACAGAAGAATTGCAGGTTCGGGGCTAGCCTCAGAGACTTAGTGAGACCTTGTCGAAAAATGAAAAATAAGGGTGAAGAAGCCGGGCGTGGTGGCTCATGCTTGTAATCCCAGCATTCGGGAGGCTGAGACCGGAGGATCCGGGTTCGCGGCCAGCCTCAGCTACCTAGTGAGGCACTCCGCAGCTTAGTGAGACTCGGTTTCAAAATAAAGAATAAAAAATAGGGCTGGGGGTGTAGCTCGGAGGTAGAATGCCCCTGAGTTCAATCCCCAGTACCGCAAAAAAAAAAAAAAATAAGGGTGAGGGATGTAGCTCAGTGGCAGAGTGGCCCCAAATAAAGAAATGTATTTGTAGATGCCATTTTAAAAAAGACTAAAATCAACCAGGCGGGGTGTTGTACATTTGAAATCCCAGATTTGGGAAACTGAGATTGGAGGATTTTAGGTTTGAGGCCAATCTGAGCAACTTGGTGAGATTCTATTGCAAAATAAAAAAATAAAAAGGGCTAAGAGTGTAGCTCAGTGTTAGAGTGCCCCTGGGTTCAATCAGTACTGTAAACAAGCAAACAAACAAGTAAATGAATAAATAAATAAAGGTTATTTTTTATAAAAAGGAAATGACTTTTTGTCTTCATAATTTCAAAGAAATTTGTTTGTAGATGGTACAAAAAAACACTAAAATCAGCAAGATGGGTGGTGCACCTGCAATCCCTATACTTGGGAGGCTGAAACAGGAGGATTGCAGGTTTCAGGCCATTCTCAGCAACTTAGCAAGACCTCAGCAATTTATCTCGATCCTGTTTCAAAAAAAAAGGTGGAGGGGAGACTGAGATTGTAGCTTGGAGGTAAAATGCCCTGAATTCAATTCCCAGTACCAAAATTAAATGAATGAATGAATGAATGAATGAATTGCCAATGAATAGCTGGGTGCGGTGGCTCACCCCTGTAATTCCTGCTACTGAGGAGACTGAGCAAGGAGGTTCGCAGTAGCCAGCCAAGACAATTTAGCAAGACCTTGCCTCAAAAATAAAAATAAAACATAAAAGGGCTGGGGATGTACCTCAGTGGTAGAGTGCCCCTGGGTTCAATCTCCAGTTCCACAGTCTCAGTCAACATTTTCCCTGCTATAATCCAAAATGACTAAGCACACGACTTAGAGGAAGGAAGATTTATTTGCTCACAGTTTTTGGAGATTTCAGGGTTCAGCTCATGTGAGGCAGGGGTCTATGGATCTCAGGGCATGGTATATCAACTCTGAACATAAATACATGAGCTCTTCAGGGAACATTCTACATGTAACCATAACATTCCTCCCCTGGCCCCTGAAGCACTCATGCCCAGTTCAGAACACAAAGCGCATTTAATCCATCTCTTAAAGTTCCCAAAGACTTAACAGTTCCAGCATCTCTCAAAAGTCCTAAAGTCCAAGATTTCCTCTGAGATTCAAGGTGGACTCTTGGCTGTGAGCCCCTGTAAAATAAAATAAAAATAAAAATAAAAAGCAAGTTACATGCATCCAATATACAATGGCACAGAGTAACTCCATCTGTTTTTTCAATCTACCCTATAAAATCTACAATCCAGTGCTGGTGAATTTCTTTCAACTCTTTTGTCCCAAGTGTTCTTCTCTCCTATTTTTGTCATTGTTCTAGTCTCTCTAGAACACTCTTTCTCCACCATCCTGCTGACCCTATTTGGCTAATTTCTACCTATTCCTTACACAAATTGATTCCTCTAGAAGATAAAATTGTTAAAGAGTATAAACTTATCTGGGCCTGGTGGCATGAATCTATAGTCTCAGTACTTGGCGGGCTGAGACAGGAGGATCACAGATTTGTGGCCAGTCTCAGCAACTTAGCGAGGCCCTCACCAACTTATTGAGACCTTGATTCAAATATATAAATAATGGGAGCCGGGTGTGGTGGCGCATGCTTGTAATCCCAGCATTTGGGAGGCTGAGACGGGAGGATCCCGGTTCTCGGCCAGCCTCAGCTGCTTAGTGAGGCCCTCTGCAACTTATTGAGACCCTGCTTCAAAATAAAGAATAAGAAATAGGGCTGAGGCTTGGAGGTAGAATGCCCCTGGGTTCCATCCTCAGTACCAAGGAAGAAAAGAAAGAAAGAAAGAAAGAAAGGAAGAAAGGAAGGAAGGAAGGAAGGAAGGAAGGAAGGAAGGAAGGAAGGAAGGAAGGAAGGAAGGAAGAGCATGTAGCTCAGAGGTAGAATGCCCCTGGATTCAACCTATAGTGCCCCCTCCAAAAAAAAGTTAGCAAGTTTGCTTCAAAAAACAAGTAGCATTTTAATATGTTTTTAAAAATACTATTGATCAGGAAAATATTAATGGAACTGTGCAACATAGTATATTATGAGAACATCATACTTCTTTCCTAATATCTAGATCTCTGTAGGACTATATCTTATTAATTCAGTGATTAAAATGTGAACCTATTGTGACTTCCCTCACCCAGGTATGGCCAATTTGGAGACAAATTCTATTTATTTTAATGAGCTGTCTTCTTTTCAAAAAGCGCGTTGTATACTGCTAGTGTCCTTTTGTTATTACAAGTGAAAAACGAAGTTCTTAGTTTTGCATCCCTCAAATACCTCAGATAGTCTGCATCAATTAAATGCTTACAGGCAGCTGAACAGTAAATTCTTCCAACAAGTAGAAAGAAGCAAATGTGCTTTGCCAGGGAGCATTCTAATTAGCTTTCAATTATCTAAAAAAAAAAATAGGTCAACCTTTCTGACAATGGACTCAGGTTATTGTCCTCTGAGGTTGATTTTAAAATACCTTTAATTTTCTCTGCATCCCATCAGAGAACTATTACCAGTATTAACATTTTGGTGTAACTTTTCATAGAATGTTTTCAATATAGATACAAGTATAAAATAAAATTTATTCAGCCAGGCATGGTAGCACACACTTATAATTCCAGAAGTTGGGAGGCTGAGACAGGAGGATCTGAGGTTTGAGACCAGCTCTCAATAACTTAATGAGACCCTGTCTCAAAATAAAAATAGCACTTGGAAGCTGGGCATGGTGGCACACGTTTGTAATCCCAGCATTTGGGAGGCTGAGACCGGAGGATCCAGGTTCGCGGCCAGCCTCAGCCGCTTAGTGAGGCCCTCTGCAACTTAGTGAGACCCCGTTTCAAAATAAAGAATAAAGCCTGGCGTGGTGGCGCACGCTTGTAATCCCAGCATTCGGGAGGCTGAGACCGGAGGATCCGGGTTCGCGGCCAGCCTCAGCTATCTAGTGAGGCACTCCGCAACTTAGTGAGACTCAGTTTCAAAATAAAGAATAGGGCTGGGGGTGTAGCTCGGAGGTAGAATGCCCCTGAGTTCAATCCCCAGTACCGCAAAAAAAAAAAAAAAAGAATAAAAAATAGGGCTGAGGGTACAGCTCGGAGGTAGAACGCCCCCAGGTTCCATCTCCAGTACCACAAGAAAAAAAATAGTACTTGGGAGGCTGAGACAGGAGGATCACAGGTTCAAGACCAGCCTCAGCAATTGAGCAAGACTCAACAACCTAGTGAGGCTCTGTTTCAAAATAAAATATACAACATGGCTGGGTGTGTAGCTTAGAGGTAGACTTCCCCTGGGTTCAATCCCCAGTAACACAAAAAATAAAATAAAAACATAATAACAGAGGTGGGAGGGGGGTGTTGGTGTTAGTATATCCCTGCATTAGGCCCCCAGGGTCCCCAAAAGATTTCTTCAATAAATGTTTATTAAGTGACTATTAAGAGTCAGTGTTATCTCTAGAGCATGACCCCATATTTTCTGCTCTGCCAGCTCAGCATTCACTATCACTTGAAGGTACTTCACATCGATAAATTTAGATATGCTGTATTATTTTAATGGCTGCATAACCATGGCAGATTGTACTTTTCAAAATGGCAATAGCAAACTTCCCATTCATCCTACATCCCTTTTTAAATTTTTGGTACTGAGGGTGGAATGCAGGGGTGTCCTACCTCCAAGCTAAGTTGCTGATGCTGGCCTCAAACCTACAATCCTCCTATCTTAGCCTCCCAAGTACTGGGATTACAAGCATGCCCCACTGCACTCAGCTCTACTTTTTTTTTTTTCAGTACTGGGGATTGAACCCAGTGGCATTCTACCTCCGAGCTATATCCCAGCCCTATTTTTTATTCTTTATTTTGAAACAGGGTCTCACTAAGTTGTGGAGGGCCTCACTAAGTAGACCATATCCTCCGGTCTCAGCCTCCCAAGTATTGGGATTACAAGAGGCACCACCACATCCACTTTTTTTGAACCTTGCCATATCCCACAAAGAGGTAGAAGTTATTTCCTCTTCCTCTGAACCTGGGTGAAGTTTGATGGTGTCACAGTCTGGCAGATGTGACACCACTCCAGGAGCAACTGTGTCTATCTACTCATCTGTGATCAATAAATCTATCTACATAAAGATTTTTTGTGGTGCTGGGGTTTGAACCCAGAGGCTTTCTACCTCTGAGCTATACCCTAACCCCCTTAAAAAAATCTTTATGTAGATAGATTTATTGATCACAGATAAGTAGATAGACACAGATATAAGTATGGGTACAGATACAGAAATAGATATATACAGCAGGGTTTTCCTTACTTAATTGCTGAGGGTCTCACAAAGTTGCTGAGGTCATCATAAGGAACCTAGCAAGACTCTGTTTCAAAATAAAAAATAAAAAGGGCTGTGTGTATAGCTCACAGCCTCATCCCTACCTCAAACCTTTTAATTTTTCTGTTTAGAAACAGAGTCTTACTATGTTGCTGAGGGTCTCACTAAATAGTGAAGGGCTGGCCTTGAACCTGTGATTCTCCTGTTTCAGCCTCCCAAGTCCTAGGATTAAAGGCATGTGCACCACCATGCCCAGCTTAGAGCTTTCAGCGCTTTAAATATCTTTGCAGTTGTTTACATGTAATTTTACTGCAAAATCTCTGAAATAACATGTCACAGAAAGACATTACTATTAGTGGACAAGCATTTAGTAGTGATACAAAGAATAAAATAAGACAATAGTATCGAAGGTTCGAGGCCAGCCTCAGCACCTTAGCGAGGACCTCAGCAACTTAGCAAGACCCCTTTTTAAAAATAAAAATATAAAGAGGACTGGGGGTGTAGCTTGGAGGTGAAATGCCCCTAGGTTCAATCCCCAGTATGAAAAAAAAAAAAGATGAAATAATAAGAAAACCAAAATGTTCCTTTCATTGGTTGTTATTTTACTGTCACGTTATAAACTTTTAAAATATTGCATTCTACAATTTTGATTAGTTTTGTCTGAATTCTCTCTCCCTTACGTTCCTATCTCATTCTACTTCCATTTTCCCAGCAATGAAGAAGGAGAACGCTGAAGTTAAGAAGGAAGCTAAGTTGCACTATTGGTCACGCACGCCGGGGCTCATCTTTGCTGGTGACATGGCATTGTCACCAGGCAGAGGAAATCTTTTTCTCGGGGAGGAGAGGCAGGATGGGGGCCTAGGGTAGGGGCGCAGCCAGAACCGTGATGTCACAGATGGCTTTGTGTCTTGGGAAACTCATCCATCAAACCGTCACCTCTGATTCTAAGCAGGGTCACCAGGGAGAGAGGCGGCGTGCCCCAGTTGGGCATCCTGAAGTGTTAGTATGTAGTGGAGCTGGTGGCGTGGAGGCGATTCATTTGGTTTCAAAGGCCCAGTGGCATGCTGCCGAACGCAGGCACAGACGCAGCGCGGCTCCTTAGAAATAATGACTCCAAGGCAAACAGCCCTCATTGCGAATTGCAGAACTGTGCCATCTGCTTGGCTCCTCGGTGATTTATTCGAATCGAGGTTTTAAATGACGTAGTAAAAAAGGTAAGTCTTCTTTTGAAAAACTGGAAGGGGAAAAGGGAGGGGGGGATTCCAGATTGCTTGTAGCATATCAGAAATATATGGAAGATATTTGTCTTGAGTTAGAAGGGGATTTGAATTTATACGGTGTGGATATGATTTTGAAATGGAATTGGAAATCCTATCCCAGGAAGGTAAGATAACATATCTTGTTTGTTTGTTTTTTAAAGCCAAGGCTTACAATGTTGCAATTTACTTTTATTTCATATTTGAAAGACATGATTTTTTTAATGAATGTTGGTAAAAATAGTAATCCTCAGTATCTTTGATAGCGCGCAAGTAGGTGCATGTTTCCGTGTCTGCAATTTTACTTTTTCTCGTTGTTCCGGGTTCATTTCTAGTTTGAGAATGAATTAAACACCAGCAGTTGCTACAAAATTGTCGAGGGCTCTTAAAGTAAGTGCCAGACAAAAGTAGGCAGCTTCTTGCTGATCACCACCTCACTTGTTTGCAAACCTTTCTGTTCGAGGAGGGATCATCAAAGGGGTAGAAAACTCTGGTGGAGTTCAACGCTGAGGCGACCCCCTTTCCATCATCCCTAGAGCCAGGCGTCCGGAGGGTACAGAGGGGACCCCGGGGCACCTGGATGACTCGCCCTGACCTGACCTGTCTCCGAGCGAGCTCCAGACTCTGTGTCCCAATCAATGAGTGCAGAGGGCTGGGTTCGGGACCGCTCCTGGTTAATTCCTGGCAGGAATTAACGGCAGCAAGCACAGCCCTGGCTGCCTCTCCACCTCGCTCCTGCAGAAGTCATTTGGTGTGTGTGTGCTGGTTTTCCTTGCGAGAGGATTAGAGAATAGCAGAGTGCTTTGTGAGAAAAGGCCTGGGAGAGGTTGCTGGGGAGAAAGCAAACAGAAGGAAGGAGGACTTCGGCTTTCCCAGTCCCCTCGGTCAAGTGGTGCTGGGCAGCCCGGTTGCCGGGCCTGAAGCAGACAGGGGCTTCTTGTGTCCATCGGAAAGCCGGTAAGGGGAATTGTTTTTCTACGGCTGGGGATGCTACTCTAATTGCCTTTTGAAGTGCTGGGTGGGAAGGAAGGGAAGTTGGTTAGCCATTCTGGGGACATCCTGCATTGTCTCTGCCTAGTGTGTGGGAAAGGCGCTGCTGTTTCCTGCACAAAGGGCTGGGAGCCATACAACAATTTTACTTTCTCCAAACTTGATTCCCACCACCTCGGAGCAATTGACTAAAAGCAAATGCGTGCCCACGGGGAGACAGAGCCCAGGTTGGAATGCACTTATCTTTAGGACAATCACATTTTAAAGCGGTTTCCATCTACAGCTGATTAGTTTGGAGGTACAACTGCTTGGGGGTGGGAGAAAAAAACAGGCCTTTCTGGAAAATTCCCAATCATCTGTTTCCTGGGAGAATGTACTTTACCCTGGCAGTGATAAGTTTCACCTATTTTGCAAGTAAAGCGCTGTGGACCAGGAAGGGCCACTGCTAAGGGCCTGAGTAGCTTGAAGAGTCAGTTCTAGACAGAGGGAGAACAAGGGACAGCGTTCCTACTAAAAGAAGGGAAATAGAATCTTGGAATTATGAAGAACTTTATATTCTTCATTTTATTTTATTTTATTTTATTTTACAGTACTGGGAGTTGAACCACTGAGCTATACTCCCATTCCCTTTAAAAATTATCAGTAGTAGTAGTAGTAGTAGTAGGGACTGAACCCAGGACATGTAGCTTGGGCTACACCCCCAACCCTTTTTATTTGTAAGGAGTACTGGGGATTGAACACAGGGGCGTTCTACCTCCAAGCTATACCCCTAGCACTTTAAATTGTTTATTTCAAAACAAGGTCTTACTAAATTGTTGAGGGTCTCACTAAATTGCTGAGGCTGGCCTCGAACCTGCGATCCTTTTGTTTTAGCCTCCCAAGTACTAGGATTACAGGTGTGCACCACATTCTCCATTTGTTACATAGCGAGCGCTCTCATTGGAAAGAAGCAAGGACTTTGCCTCAGAGTCAGAAAAATAGGTACCACTCGTTTCCTTCAGTGTTTTCAAAGATTCAGCTCGCTCACATGCATATAACCTTATTTGGCAAATATTGCTTCTTATTACCTGATGCCATTCTGGTATGGTTAGAACTGACTTTGGCATTTGTGGGAAGAATTGAATATACATTATAGCATTTGCATATGTTATTTATACGTGCGTACACCAGCATATCCTTATATTATATCCTTGGAAAGTTGGACATGAAGAGTTTAGAAACCTATTAATTCAGTTCAAGGCAAATTATCCCTCAAGCAAGCTACCAAAGTCCTTCTGCAGGGTATGTGCAGAATTGGGGGGGAGGGGGTGGAGAAGAGAGAAGTGGCAGATGCAATGGACAAATCCGGAAGCCTTTCTCTTTGCAGCTGAGAACTAAATTCCTGAATCCCCTGCCTGCCCCTCCCCCACCAGCAGGACCCGGTAAAAAGCTCTGTTGTTTCCCTGCAACGTTTTGGGTGGTGCCTCTGTTAGGAGTCTTTCTCTGTACTATTTCCTTCTCATTTAAATCCACCAAAAGCCTTGCTCCGTGCAAAGTTCTGATGCTGGGTATTTCTTTCGAGACTCAACACATATCAAATCCTCGGCTTGTGATGCTGGCAGTTGAAGTAAAATGTTTCAACGCTAATTACCCAGGTCCTCAACTTTGACTTCAATTGGAACTAGGTCCATAAGGGCTTTTTCTGCTTGGTTCTGCAGTCTTAAGATGACCTGATCGGGCGTGGTAGCGCAGGCTTGTAATCCCAGCATTTGGGAGGCTGAGACCGGAGGATCCGGGTTCGCGGCCAGCCTCAGCTACCTAGTGAGGCACTCCGCAACTTAGTGAGACCCTGTTTCAAAATAAAGAATAAAAAATAGGGCTGGGGGTATAGCTGGAGGTAGAATTCCCCTGAGTTCAATCCCCAGTACCGCAAAAAAAAAAAAAAAAAAAGATGACCTGATTGTTAGAATATATAAAAAGTAAAGGTGTGTGCCATTTAATTAATAACAATCAGGCTCTTTCTGTCTGCATGGGTGGTGCTAGGGAGATTGAACCTGAGGGGCATTTGACTTCTAAGGTACACCACCAGCCTTATTTTTATTTTATATTTTGAAACTGTCTCGCTAAGTTACTGAGGCTGGCTTCGAACCTCCTGTCTCAGCCTCCCAAGTACTGCAATCCTCCTGTCTCAGCCTCCCAAGTACTGCAATGACAGGCATGTACCACCACACCTAGCACAGTAAGGCTTTTTCAAAAGTATATAACTATATACAACTATTTATATAAATGTCTTTGCATGCATATTGACATAAAAGCCTAAAAATGTGCTTTTTTTTGGTATTGGGATTATTCAACCCATGGTATTCTACTCTGAGGCTGCATCTCTACCCTTTTTTATTTTGAAACAGGATCGCGCTAAGTTGTTGAGGGTCTCCCCAAATTACTGCACACTGGTCTCAAACCTATGATCTTCCTGTCTCAGACTCCCACTTACTGGGATGACAGGCAGGCACCAACCCTGACATGTGCTCTTTTTTGAAAACGAACTAATTATTGCCTAAGGTATCTTTTGCCAAAAAATGAAAGTCAATTCCCTTTCAATTTCAGTTTTCCTTCTTCTGTCAACTGAAACCACTAATTCAGCCAAATGGTTTTTATCTTTGCCTGGAGGAACTGTTTACAGAATGCCTGGCAGTTAATTTGGGGATCCTGGGTATGAGATAACACTTGATCAATTGATCTGTGGGCTGGGAGGCCACCTGGGAGGTTTCAGGTTTTGATCAATGTCCTTTACTATCCTCTGCCTCGCACTCCTTCCAACCTCAGACTATTTACCTTCATAACATCGGAGCCCGAGAGCGTGGACTTTATTAGAATTGATTTTCCTTCCAGGTTGATATTTCAAGAGAGTGAGTGTTTCTTGGTCGTTTTGCCCTACTGCCTTCTGAGATTTTCTTTCATCTGAATTTATTTATTTATTTATATTTATATTTACATTTATTTATTTATTTATTTATTTATTTATTTATTTATTTATTTAGTGGTACTGGGGACTGAACCTAGGGCTGTTCTACCTCCAAGCTACACCCCCAACCCTATTTTTATTTATTTATTTATTTATTTATTTATTTATTTATTTATTTATTTATTTATTTATTTACAGCACTATGGATGGAACCCAGGGGTATTCTACCTCTGAGCTCCACCCCCAGTCTTTTTTTTTTTGCGGTACTGGGGATTGAACTCAGGGGCATTCTACCTCCGAGCTATACCCCCAGCCCTATTTTTTATTCTTTATTTGGAAACAGGGTCTCACTAAGTTGCAGAGGGCCTCACTAAGTAGCTGAGGCTGGCCGCGAACCCGGATCCTCTGGTCTCAGCCTCCCAAGTTCTGGGCCTCTTTTATTTTTTTATTTGGAAACAGGGTCTCTTTGTTAAGTTGCTGAGGCTGGCCTTGAACCTGACATCCTCTTGTCTCCTCCTTCCAGGTACTGGATGCCAGGCGTGAGCTGGCCTTTCCTTCATTTAGTGATGCCCAGGTTTCAGCAGGATCGGGCCCAGGTTAGCTGTGAGGGATGAGGACTGCTTTGGAGGAGGGCTCCGTGCAGAAGTAGCCAAGGCTAGAAGGGAAAGCCCAAATTTGCCATTCTAACAATTGTTTGCCGGCTCACATGGCTCAGTCACAAATGTGCTTTCTGCAAAAATAGAAGACATTAATGCTTCTGAATTATTGATACATTAAAATATATTACTGGCCACTTAGAACCTGGGAGCTGAGTTAATCAATAGTCCTCTCACATTCTGCAATAGCCCTGCATTCCTCCCATTGCCGGGCATTTAAATAATTCAAAAGAAAGGTTTCTTCTGAATTTATCTGGCCATTATACAAGATGAGAGAATATCCATAGACTCCCAAAGGCAGAGGGAGGGGCTGCTGGCATCATCCAGGGAGATGGTAGTAGCAGGGGGGCACTGAAGGGGGTGGTGTGCCCGGTATGGTGGCTCCAACCTGTAATCCTAGTACCTGGGAGTCTGAGACGAGAGGATCACAGGTTCAAGGCCAGCTGCAGCAACTTAGCAAGAACCTGTGGAAAATAAAAACTAAAAAGAGAGCCGGGCGTGGTGGCGCACGCTTGTAATCCCAGCATTCGGGAGGCTGAGACCGGAGGATCCGGGTTTGTGGCCAGCCTCAGCTACCTAGTGAGGCACTCCGCAACTTAGTGAGACTCGGTTTCAAAATAAAGAATAAAAAAAAAATAGGGCTGGGGTGTAGCTCGGAGGTAGAATGCCCCTGAGTTCAATCCCCAGTACCGCAAAAAAAAAAAAAAAAAAAAAACTAAAAAGAGCTTGGGATACAGCTCAGAGGTAAAAACCAACCTGGGTTTAAACCCCAGTACCAAAATAATGATGATGACTAGGATAATGATGGCGGTGGCAGTAGAAGCCCCCAGTGGGGTGCTGAGTGATTTTATTTCGAAAAGGGGCCAGTAAACCAATAAATTTGGGAACCTATGTTAAACCTAAAGCCAGGTGTGATGGCACATTCCTGGATTCCCAGTACTTGGGAGGCTGAAACAGGAGGATCGTAGATTTGAGGCTAGTCTCAGCAATAAGCAAATGTGGACAGGAGAGGGCCTGAACATAGGTCTGTGCAAAAACTGCTTTTGAAACACCACACTAGAAACACTGTGTTAGGCTCAAATACGGAGTACAACATAGTAGGTTTGCTTGGTTAGGAGAACAGAGAGGTCAGTTCGGTTTGGTTTAGGCCTCGCCTACCTCGTTTGTCACCGAGAATGGCGTAGGGGACAGGTATCTGTGTGCTGTGTGGAATGCATTTGTGTCTTCTCTAATCGTGTAGAGATTTGGGGTTCCATACTCACTTGGCCTCACCTCCTGCTTGTGGAAGATGGGCAGAGGACAGGGTGGGGCTGTAGAAACCTTGCAAATGCTTCCATATGAGGGAAAGGAAATCATGGCATGTCTTTAAAAAAAGGAGTTCTAAATGTACTGAATTATTTTTTTATACTACTGGGAGTTGAACCCAGGGACATTCTACCTCTGAGCTATGTTCCCAGTGCCATTATATATTCGGAACAGGGTCTCACTGAGTTGCTGAGGGTCTTGCTAAGTTGCTGAAGCTGGCCTCAAACTTGTGATCCTCCTGTCTCAGCCTCCCAAGTAGGGATTACAAGTGTGCACCACCTTACTGGGTTTGTACTGATAACATTAATCCAGTATATTCATAGTATAGTCATTAATTGGTCTCAGCATATTTTTTTAGTCACAACCATCTATTCAATTGCTTTGTGTATTTGTTTCTCAGCAGTGCTATAACAAATCGCCCCAAATTTATTAAAAGCTTAACATTACCCCTACCCGGGTGTGGTGGTACACATGTATAATCCCAGTGTCTGGAGAGGCTGAGAATGGAGGATCACAAGTTTGGGGCCAGCCTCAGCAATGTAGCGAGGCCCTGATTCAAAATAAGAAATAAAAGGGTGGAGATGAAGCTCAGTGGTAAAGTACGGTTCGATCCTCAATGCTACAAATAAATAAATAAATTTATGTTCTTATATTCCTTGAGGTCTGAAGCCCAAGATGGGCCTAAAGTCAAAGTGGCAGCATGAAGCTTTAGCGCAGACTCTATTTCTGCCTTTCCAGCTTCTAGAAGGCACCAGAATTCCTTGGCTCATGGCCCAGCAGCACTCCAACCACTGCTTCCTGGGTTGCATCGCCATCTGCAATTCTGCATCTTCTGTCTCCTTCTTCCCATGATAAATAAAATCCAAGCAATTACATCAAGCCCCTTAGAATTCAGGCAAATCTTCCCATTTCAACATCATGGGTTTTGGGAGTTAGAACATGGACGTGTGTGTGTGTGTGTGTGTGTGTGTGTGTGTGTGTGTGTGTTATTTTCCCTACCACACCTTTTCTTGTCTTTCTTTGTATCTACTTGATATCTATTTGTTCCATGATCTTAGAGGCAGAGGGCAGCTAAGGAAAGATTTCAAATGAACCATTTCGACAGGTGGAAGGACTACGCTTCCATGTTAGAAAACTAACTCAGAGAACCCGATGGAGATGGGGACCCAACTTGGACACCAACTAGAGCACACGAGAGAGATCAAGAATGTGACTTGTCACACAGCCTGTAGAGGAAAGGAGGGGGAATTGTTTGCAAGGTTAAAATGAGTGCATTGGAGCCAGGCATGGTGGCGCACGCCTATACCCCATACTCCCAGTACTTGGGAGGTTGAGGTAAGAGGATTACAAGTTCGAAGCCAGCCTCAGCAAGACCATGCTGCAAAACAAAAATAAAAAAGAGCTGGTGGGGTAGCTCAGAGGTAGAAAGCCCCTGGATTCAATCCTCAGTACCCCCACCACCACTAAAAAAAAAAAAAAAAAGAAAAGAAAAGAAAAAGAGTGCATTGGTAGGACAGCTGAGAGGAAGAATTCTGTGGCTTGAAAAACTTGGGTGAATAATGAAAGATAGAGAGGATGGGTAATACTGAGGATAACTGTGTTCCAGCTCTAAGAGCCGGGGATACAACACCGGAGAGAAACTCTTCCCACTCAAAACCCATCGAAGAAGATAAAATAGTAGTCGCAATTACTTGTATTTAGTGATTGTTCATCTTATTCCAAGAATATTACTCTCTATCTTTACAGCAACCCTCTTAGATAGATATATTATCATTAGCATCCCATTTTCACTGAAGAAACTGAAGCAGAAAGGGGCTATATGATTTACCCCAGGCTGCACAATTCGCAAGGGAACAGAGGGCTTTGAAGTCAAGTCATTTGGCTTCAAGGTCCATGTGAGGTTTCTTGTTTGTTTGTGTGTGTGTTTGTTTTGGTACCGGGGATTCTGCCTCTAGGAGGGTAATCTACCTTCAAGCTACACCCTTAACCCTTTTCATTTTTTAAAATTTTGAAACAGGGTCTTGCTAAGTTGCTGAGGCTGTCCTCTAACCTGCGATCCTCCCTTCTCAGCTTCCCAAGTACTGGGATTACAGGCACATACGACCACACCTGACTCATGGTTCATAGTTTTAATTCTTTATGCTTGACTACCTCACCAAACTACCAATTATCATTTTATGGGATTTTTCGTAGGAGAGCTATCTATATATTTCCAAAGTGGAAGCACGGGAATAGCAATTATTGCTATCAAGATGAACTGTGGCTTTTTCAAAGCAAATTTCTGTAGACTCCTGGCCATCAAAAGGATGTGATCCATGATGAAATACAACATTTATATGGAATACTAGACTGGGTCTAAGGGCAAAAGTAGAGAAAGGTCTTATTTCCTTGCTCTTTAAGTATTTATATATACACTGAGAAAAAATAAAGTATTGCAATCATAAAAAAATAGTTGATCATAAACTAAATGGTTGCCAGGCCCAGTGGATAAAACTAAAGGTTTTGTTGTTGTTGTTCTTGGTTTTGGTGCTGGGGATTGAATCCACAGAAGTTTTATTTCTAAGATATATCTCCAGCCCTATTTTGTTTTGAAATAGGGTCTCACTAAGCTGCTGAGGGTCTTGGC